>VMDR010035403.1:0-10769 GCA_007922815.1 Macrotus californicus | reverse complement strand
CTCCTGTGAATCCGGGAGTTTCTCCCGCTGCCACTGCCTCCGCCACCACAGGAGCTTTCAGAGGCTCTGAGGCTTTGTTTCCCGGAGCTGGAACTCTGGGTTGCGGCGTCTGTCTCGCTCCCCAGTTGTTCCTCCCAGTTTATCCGCACAAGGGAGTGGGACTCCCGGACCGCAGTCGCCAACTCTCCCGGCCAGCCGCCGCCCGCGCGAGTCCTCTCCGCCCGTCTCGCCCCTCCTACCTGTCTGGATGAAAGTTTCTCCTTTAGTTCCTTGGTTGTCGGACTTCCATACAGTTCGATTTTCTGTCAGTTCTGGTTGTTTTTTGTTTTAAAATTTGTTGTTGTCCTTCTTTTGGTTGTACGAGGAGGCACAGTGTGTCTACCTATGCCTCCATCTTGGCTCCTCCTCCCAATAAAATATATTTTTTAAATAAAGGACAACTAAGCAACACTAGAGCAATCATATGGAAAAAACTAAACCAACTTTTTGGCCGACCTAATACATCCTATCAGACCACCTTTTACTCCAGCATTGCTGCAGAAACCAGCTTTGCTCAAGTAAAACCTGAGACACACCCCTCCCCTCAATGGTGACACCACACATTTCCAGCATTCTGTCCTAGGTTTCCTCTGATGTGGCAGCATAGGACTCCTGAAGGAACCCAGCCCCTACTCACTCAGGCACAAAACGGGACACATGAGGGAGGTTAGCACCCCCAGCGGGTTCCATGACCAATGGAAGCAGGTTCCATTTAGTAAATGCTCTCAGTTTCCCACTCCTCAGGTGGACAATTGGCTGAAGCTCATTTTGAATAATTTCACAGAGGTTCCCAGTAGGAATGAATACCAATCACCCACAGGGATGACCAGCTATATAATACATCCTTGTGTTGGCTTTCCCTTGCTTCTCTTCCTTCCTTCCTTCCCAGACATCAATCCTATTCCCTGGGATTCTATCCAAAAATAAGATTCCTACATGTGAGCCCTTGTTGCAGACTCTGTGTTTAGGGGAACACTCAAGCTGAGGATGGGTTCTATGACGGAGAGCCTGAGGGGCTGGGGTGGGAACAGAGGAGGAGAGGATGAAGGAGGCAGGAAGCAACAGAGCCTTGGCTATGTGCTCCCAGTGCTGCTGCATTCACAGTGAATGCACTTTGATTTGTTTGCATATTACACTTTCCTTGTTTTATTTCTCTTAAAATATAAAGTTCTAGAGCTAAAAGTGTTTGAAAAAAAACATTCTAAATAGAAAAAACTTAACTCTTGGGGCCACGGGCCTGAATGTCACTACTAGTTCAACATGAAATGAAGTGTGTGATACCTGAAACTCGAGTGTTCTTGTCTACACGACAGGGGTGTTGAAAGAATAGCATAGATTACTATTAGCTGACACTATACCACAAAATTGATGGCAGCTAGCCTGTGGTCCAGACTAAATTCCTGTATCCTTACAATTGTCATTAGGCTCTTGTTTGACTGCATGAGCTTGCTCGTATCAATGAGCAGTTCAACAAAATCCCTAGAGCTGATAGTTAGAAATCTTCAGATGTTTATTCCAAAAGTTGTCTTCTTTAGTTGATGCTGCATTGATGTGAGTCTTTAGTTTATTATCACTGGTGAAAGGAAAGGAGAAAGAAAAGGACAAGAATTTCTCAGTAAAAAAAAGAAGTATGATTAGATGACCTCTGTGACCTGTGATTCAAGTCCCTTTTAATTCACTTTTGTTCTGTCTTTTCCTTCACAGTTTCTGTGTTTGGCTACCTGGTAGTCAGCTGTTGTCTCTGCACTTTCCTCACTATAACACTAGGTATCTTCTGAGATTCCTAAATGAGTTCTTCTGACATTTGAAAGTGCAATATGAAAATAAATGCCTTGTTTATTTTACCATACCCTGTAATGCCATGTTGCTGGATCCATAAGCATCTCCTTGCTCCAAACTTTGCTCCGTAGGAAAAACACAAACCAACAAACACAGGACCAAAACAACAAAAAAGCTATTACGCTGCATGCACTACATTTATATTTTTAAATACTGAAGTATAACATACATATAAAAAGGTACAGAAATCATCATTGTACAGCTTGAGACACTTTTACAAAGCACATTTTCCCAGGTAAGCAGCATCAGGCTCAGGAATAGAAGTTTACAAGCCCCTGAATAGCGTCCTTTATGCCACTCCCAGGTATCCCTTCAACCCCAGAGACAATCCACATACTGACTTCTAATATCATCAGCTGATTTTACTGGTTTCTGAAGTTTATATAAATTGGATTACATTTCGTAGTCAGATATGTCTGGTTTCTTTTATGTGATATTGGCAGATTTATCCATGTCATTACTTATAACAGTAGTTCATGTTCATTGTTGTATGTAGCATTCAGTTAAATAAATATAAAACAATTTATTCATTCTACTGTGGATGAACATTTGGATTGTTTGCAGATTTTGCCTATTACAAAGAGTGCTGCTATGAACATTTTTGTATATGTCTTTGGATACACTGTTTGCATTTCTGTGGGAAATGTACTTAAAGTGAAGTCCCTGGGTACATAGGTCCAGCTGGGTGGCAAAATGTTTTCCAAAGGGATTGGAAATTAACAAGATGATTTAAAATTTATATGTTAATACACAGGGCCAAGAATAGCCAAGCCATTCTGGTGATGGGGCGGGGGGGAATCCATCAAAGTAGAAGGGCTCACAGTATCAAGTTTGACCCAATATAAAAATACAGTAATTAACACAGTGCGGTACCATCACAATAGTTAAATAAACAATGGAATATATTATAGAGTCCAGAAGGAGATAGAAAGATAATTGATAGATAGATGATAGATAGATATTTGATTTCATATCAATGTGACCCTCTTGAGTATTGTAGAAAGGATACAATCTGTTGTATCTTTCCAACAAGTTGTGCTAGGTTAGTATTACATTCATTTTGGAAAAAATCTTATTTCCGATATTACACCATACACAAAATCAATCCCACATTCTATCTGAGGCGTTCAGTCTTTACCAGGTACATTCTTCATTGAAAGAAAATAAAGTTCTAAAGCCTAATCAGGTGTATATGTCTTTTAATAAACTTTATTATCCTTTGCATTAAAACTGAGATTAGTATTTTAGATAATCTTCTTTAGTGAGGTTAAAATGTAATATTTATGTATATTTAGGGATATGTATTTTCCTCTCTCCCTTTCCCCCTCTGCTCCTCTCTCTTTCCTCCTTTACTTTCTGCTCTCCCACCACCTGTCCTTTCGTTTGTTCAACATGCATCGGATATCAGGGTAAAAAAATCAGAAGCCCACGTACCAAATCTGACCTAGAGAACTACTTATAAACAAATCGTGTTGAAAAAAATCCCATTGCCAACATGACTGTAAGATTTTTACAAAAATCCAATTATGAGGCATCTTTTGAAAATTTGGCCCATCTGGCAATGCGAGGCCAGCAGTGGACTGTGACGATGCCTACTGAATTTTGTGAAGCACTTCCCTGCTTTGCATGGGGCAGTTCTCGCAAGTCACCTCAGCTCACTGTGCCTGCTTTACTTGTAGGCATTATTACCTGCCTGACCCTGTGACCATTCATGTTTGAATAGAACAGTGAGATTTAAAACATGTTTTTAAATAATTAGGGATGTATAAATGTCAATATTGTTTTCTATTTATATACAGTTTTCAGTGTTCTACATATGGTAACTAAAATTATTTTTTTCTTCTTTTTTAACTTTTTGACAAATCCTTTCTTGTTTTCACAGGAACATGAGCTCAAATTTGCAGATACTGTGTGCTGCAGATAAAATCGTCACATTTAAAACCATATGTCACACTGAACTATTCAACAGGCATCAAGCCTTTCCTACTCGCAGATCTTTAAAGATATAATTTTATGCTCAGTTAAGATGGAAAAGAGCATTAGGCTTGAAGAGAAACCTATTTACTGTGGATGCATTTTGCTAAATTATTTCACCAAATTACTAGGTAAAGAGACATTAGTATAGTACGTTAAAAGACATTTTCAACTTACATATGTCTTCCTCCATATTAATCATCTGCTAGGAATTAAATTTTGATAGCAGCAGGGTAGGGGAGGGTACTTGAAAAGATCTGCCTCCTGTTACTTACACATTCACATCAACTCTTTCACAGTTGTCATGAGAATCTCAATTCATAAAGTGACTTGGAATCATTTACCAATTGATGGGAATTTTTGTTCTGTTTCAGGCCATCATTATATTATGATTATAGGAAGACATAAAAGTACATTACTGTTTCACAGAGGTAAAAAAAAAATCAACTTGAGTTTTACAAAATAAGTAGTTCATAACTCTGAAAAGTCCTTCAGGAATGAAATGCATTTTACTATAACTATTCTTTACTCCCATACAAGATATTTGTACAATCTTTTCAGATACAGAAGCACATAATGGGAGTTTACGTTTTGTTTTAAGAAAATATGACCCCAGGGGCCATGTTCTCATATACAAAACAACTGAATGACAACCAAACTGAATTTAGATCACAGCCTTGCACAATTGGCTTCCTTCAGCTGTGGGTGTGCATGCATGCATGTACATGGAAAAGTAGAATGCACATACACACATGCACATAACTTTTTCCATTTTAAGTGAGTATTAAAAGACAGGTAGAAAATATACAACTGGAAAAGCAACCATAGATGCCTCAGTGAAAAAATGCTCTGCTTCACGGGTGACCAGAACCCCAGCACCACTTGACCAATCTAAGTCTTGAAAACAAGTGACATCAAAATTGCACTGTTCTATGTAAAATATTTACAACAGTAGTATGCAAAAAGAATTAATGGTCAGTGTGTGGTACGTACGTACGAATTTCACAAAAGGAGATTTCTAACTTAGGCACGCCGGACTCACAAAGTGTTTTCATCACTACTCAGATCGAGCCACTTTTAGGACTGAGCGCTCGCCTCCAGCTTCTCACTTTGCCCATCCTCTCCGAGACCCCTCTCCTCCCAGACCCCTGTCTCGCCTCCACCTTGTTTATTTTGAGCTCTAATATCAGAAAGTATGAAGACCACTGTTCCTTTCCCCACACCCCATCTCTGCCTCTTCTATTGCCCCAGTGTGCTGAATGAGAAGGAAAAAGAAAGGGAGTTAACCCTGATGTTTAGAATAGGGATAGGAAACAAAAGAGATAAGGAAGAAAACTTTTATATCTTCTGACAGTCCATTATCAGCCACAAACGCCTTCCTTTCATTGAAACTTAGTTCTGAGCCTGTTCCTTAAAACCCTCCAGCCCTTAAACATATTTAAAGCCCTTCTAAATTTCCCTCTCTCTGGCCACTGCATCTATCTTAAAAACTAGTTTTCAATATTCAGTAGCCGTATGTCGCTCCAGCTCCCAGCTGGTTCCCATCAGCTAATTCTCCTTCTTTTTGATCTAGAAGTTCTTACCAAGTCTTCTGAATTTACAACTTTGCTTTGCAATTTTTGTAAGTCTAATCAACAAACACTTAACAAGTTTCAAACACAAAATATTATGAAAATTTCCTCTTTTATACTGGCACTTAGTAAATCCAAAATAAAACTCTAGATGAATCAGTAGTCAAACTACTTTGCTCTTAGTTCTGGGTCATCAATGTTGCTGGGGAATTTGTGTAATGTTTTAGAGAGGGGGCCCTACACATTTGTGAATTTCAGCTTTGTAGGGTACCAAAAGCTGTACTGCAAACCTCTGACTTGACTTCAGTCAGTTTTCCTGTCCTCTCAATCCTTCCAATTTTCCTGTCATCAAACATCAAGTGGGTGGAGATAACAGACAGATAAGTAGATAGATAGATAGACAGATAGATAGATAGATAGATAGATAGATAGACAGATAGATAGATGATAGATAATCTGAATCCAGTCAGATCTCTTTCTCTCCTGTCTTCCCCAAATCTACATTTCTCTTCCTCCTTTTTTTAAAAATCAACATTGTGACGTAGATTATGCTGTATATCATGTTTCTATCTCCATGGAGACCATACAAATCTAATTTTCCTGTTCTATACTTCATTCTCTTTGCTGGTTTCTATACCTCAGCTGATAGAAACTGTGATATAATAAAATACATATATTTGACCTTTATCTCATGTTCCTGGCACAGAGCTTCTAAAACCTTTGAAATTTCCTGAGTGATAGGGGTGTCTTTTGTCATTCTTAATGGTCCCCTCTGACCACACCTGAGTCTTTGCTAGTGAGGTGACTCAGGAGGAGGCCTTTCCAGAGCCTCAGAATTGTGACAGATCACCAGAAAGATCAAACAGGGGCTTAGAATGTGGAAACTCTCATCCCAAATCCACACTAGCCCACCTTCCAGGGTAGAAGAAGGGTGGGCAAGAGATTGCTTATAAAAACTTAAATAATGAGATTCAAAGAGCTTCTGGATTGGTGAATAGGTAAAAGGGCTAGGAGGGTATCCTGCCCAGAGATAGCGTGGAAGTTGAGCCCCTATCTTCACCATACCTTGCCTTATGCGTCTCTTCTCTTTTGGTATTCCTGAGTTAAACCCTTTGAAATAATCCAGTAAACATAAGGAAAGTGTTTTCCTAAGCTCTGCAAGGCTTCTTAATAAATGATCAAATCTAAACAAGAGAGGGGCCATGAAGAACTTTGAATTTATAGACACATTAGACAGAAGTGCAGGTAGGTGGGGGCAGTCTTAGAAACTTATGGAGTCTGATGTTAACCCCAGACAGTGTCAGAATAGGATTGAATTTTTGGACACCAGTTAATGCAGAATCAGAGATATATTTCATCCCTAGCAATCTCTCAGGTTAGTTTTTTCTCTTTTTTCATTGTTTTCTCTTCTCTTCTTTCTCTTTCTCTCTCTTCCCTTTAACCATACCACTTCTTGAAAGACAAGTCCACAATAAATATTAGCTATTTCTTTCCTCTCTTTTAAAAAAAAAATCTTTCCTCTTCCCTCTCTCTCCTCTCCTCCTCTCCACTTCTCCCAATCTCCCGATCCGCATCTGTGTCCCTAGCAGCACTTTTACTTTCATTAAAGCTCCAAGTTTGTATGACTATCTGCCTACTAGATGACTCCAACTGGAGATTTTAAAGTCATCTCAAACTCAGCACATCTGAAACTAGATTCATTATCTCCCCTTTGCGAATGATTTCCCCTTCTGCTATTGCCCAACTCAGTTAAAATCATCACCTAGATTAATTACCCTCAACTTGCTTTTCTTTATTCTCCATGTTCAATATGGACTAAAAAAACTTGTGAAGCACTGCGTTAGTGTTCAGCTCTCTATCTAGCTAAGATAGCTAGATAACCATAATGTTTCATTCATCAAACATTCAGAAATAACAGAAGTATATAGCAAGCCAATTTATATTTGGGTGTTTTATTTATGTCCCTTGTATCATCTTCATAATCAAGAGAGGAACTTGTAAAGGCTGTGGATTTCCCTTCTAGATGAAATTCATCTAGATATTAATTTCACAGAATGCTCTTCTTTAAAGTTCATCATTTCCTAATTGAAACACTGGGTATATATTATATTCATCTAAAAAAGGCTGATGTTAGGAATGGAGTAAGAAACTGACATCCTTTTTGAAAATAAATTTTTATAAAGTATGATTATTATGCAGTAAATTACACCTATTTTAAGTATATGACTCCATGAGGTTTGATAATTGGGTTATATCTCTGTAACCACCTCCACTGTCAAGATGTAGAACATTTCCAAAAACCCAAAAGTTCCCTAATGCTATTTTGCATTGGAGCCCTTCCTCCCTCCTTAATCCCAAGGGAAATTTACGTGCATTCTGTCATTTGAATTTTATGGAATTTCATATGAATGGAAACATATTACAGGCACTTTTTTGGATCTGGTTTATTTTGTGCAGCACAAAACTTTAAGATTAAACACCTAGTTGCATGTATTTTGCTTTTTGTTTCTGAGCAGTTTTCTGTTTTCTGTTGTATGAATTCACCATAAATATTTCATCTATTTGTCCAGTGATAAACTTGTTTCCAGTTTAGGACAATAGTGAATAAAGCTTCTGAAAACATGCATGCACTTGTCTTTGAGTAGATATATGTGTCTCCATTTCCCTTGGGTAAATATCTAAGTATGGCATTCTAAAGTTATGTATTAAGGATATGTTTAACTTTTTAAAAAATTTCCAAGGTGCCCTGACCAGTGTGGCTCAGTGTGTTGGGCATCATCCCACAAAGCGAAAGTTGCTGGTTTGATTCCCTGTCAGGGCACATGCCTGTGTTGCAGGGTTTTTAAAAAAAGAAAAAGAAAGAAAGAAAAAAAAATATTCTAAGTTGTTTTGCAAAGTAGTTAAAATATTTTATATTCCTATCAATAATGCTAATTAGGTAAAATGATTATTGTGTTTTACAAGTTTTCCATACTTTACTGTTTTAAGACTACTTGGTTTATTGTTGTTTTACTAAGCATTTTTTACTGTATTTTTTCCATTATAATTTATCCCCCTTATAGTCCCCTTCATCCAGAAATCACCACACTGTTGTCCCTGTCCACAAGTCCTTTTTCCTTTTTGTTTGATCCCTCCACCTCCTAACCAACCCTCCAGAGCTGTCTTCCTGATCTCTATCTATGGGTCTGTCTCTATTTTCTCGTTAGTTCAGTCTGTTCATTAAATTCCACATATGAGTGAAATATGGTATTTGTCTTTCTCTTACTGGCTTATATCACTTAGCATAATGTTCTATAGGGCCATCCATACTGTTGCAAAGGGTAAAATTTTCTTCTTTTTATGGCTAAGTAGAATTCCATTGTGTGAATGTCCCATAGTTGTTTCATCCACTTATCTACTGATGGACACTTGGGCTGCTTCCATATCTTGGCAATTGTAAATAGTGCTGCAGTGAACATGGAGGTGCTTACATTCTTTCAAATTAGTGTTTTGGGTTTTTTGGATAAATTCCCAGAAGTAAAATAACTGTATCAAAAGGCAGGTCCATTTTTAATTTTTTGAGTATCTCCACACTGCTTTCCACAGTGGCTGCACCAGTCTGCCATCCTGTGGATGGTACACTAGGGTTTGTTTTTTGGTGTTGAGTTATGTAAGTTCTTTATAAATTTTGGGCATTAATCCCTTACCAGATGTATCAGTGAATATGTTCTCCCATTCTGTGGGTTGTCTTTTTTGTTGTGATGATGGTTTCATTTGTCGTACAAAAACTTTCTAGTTTGATGTAGTCCTGTTTGTTTATTTTTTCTTTCATTTCCCTTGCCTGAGGAGATATATCAGAAGAAAATATTGCTAAGACTGAAAACAAGGCAGGGACGTCCACTTTCACCTCCTTTATTCAACATAATAGCCATAGCAATCAGACAAGAAGAAATAAAAGACATTCAAATTGGAAAAGAAGAAGTTAACTGTCTTCATTTGCAGGTGACATGATACTGTACATAGCCACCCCTAAAGATTCCACCAAGAAGCTACTAGAACTGATCATTGAGTTCTGTAAAGTAGCAGAATACAAAAATTAATATCCAAAAATCAGTTGCATTTTTATATTCCAGTAATGAACTATCATAAAGGTAAGTTAAGAACACAATCAATAAAACAAGCAAGCAAAATACAACCAGAGATGTTGAAATAAAGAACAAACTGACAATAACCAGAGAGGAGGGGGGAGAGGGATAATAGGGGATAATAGGGGAAGGGCCATCAAGGAACATGTATAAAGGACACATGGTCAAAGCCAAAGGGGGTAGGATCAAGGTTGGGAGGCGAGGATGAGAGGGGCAGGGAGGCATGGTAGGGTGAAAATGGAGACAACTTTACCTGAACAACAACAACAACAAAAGGACACAATCCCATTCAGAATTGCTTCAAAAAGAATAAAATATCTAGGAATAAACCTAACCAAAGATGTAAAGACCTGTACTCAGAAACGATAAGACACTGAAGAAGGAAATTGATGAAGATGCAAATAAGTGGTAGCACTTACTATGTTCATGGATAGGAATAATTAACATCATTAAAATGTCCATACTACCCAAAGCAATCTATAGATTCAACGTAATTCCTACCCAGGTACCAATGGTGTATTTCATAGAACTAGAACAAATATTTCAAAAATTTACATGGACTTACAAAAGGCATTGAATAGCAACAGTGACCTTGAGAGAGAAGAAGAAAAGTGGAGGAATCATGCTACCTAATATTAAATTATACCATAAGTCCATGGTAATCAAAATAGCATGGTACTGGCATAAAAACAGACACATACATCACTGGAACAGAATAGAGAGCTCAGGAATAAACCCACACTTTTTATAGTCAATTAATATTTGACAGAGGAAGTAAGCTCATACAATGGGTGAAAGATAGTTTATTCAATAAATGGTGCTGGGAAAATTGGACAGATACGTACAGAAAAATGAAACTTGACCATTTTCTTATGCCACACATAAGAATAAATTCAAACTGGATTAAAGACTTAAATGTTAGACCCAAAACCATAAAATTCCTGGAAAAAACCTTAAGCAGTAAAATCTAGGACAACTTGTTTTATTAACTACTGAGAACAGAGTGTTGAAATATCTAGCTCTAATAGTTTGTCTATTACTAAGTTCAGTTTGGTAAGATTTTTTTCTCAGGTATTTTTGAAGCTCTGTTATTAGGTACATAAATATTTAAAGTTATCTTGATAAGTTGACTTCTTGATGAAATGATCTCTTTTATTCCTGCTAATATTTCTTTTTTCTTGGATGTATAATCTTATCAGTGTTAGTATAGCCATTCCAGTAA
>VMDR010035402.1:0-10772 GCA_007922815.1 Macrotus californicus | reverse complement strand
AAAAAATCTAAATCTAAATAAATATAAAAAAGTTAATTAAAAAATTAAAATGAAAGATTTTCCTGAAAGTTTGAGCCAAAAACATGGGTGTACATTACACATGGCAAAATATGGTATGTTCTCCCATACAGTGGGTTCCCTTTTCATTTTGATGATTGTTTCTTTAGCTGTGCAGAAGCTTTTTAATTTGATATAGCCCCATTTGCTTATTTTTTCCTTTGTGTCCCTTGTCCTAAGAGAAACATCAGCAAAAATATTGCTATGCAAGATATTTAAAATTTTACTGCCTATGTTTTCCAATGAACAAAATAAACTAACAAGCAAAATAGAACCAGAGACAAAGAAACATGGAACAAACTGACAGCTGTGAGAGGGGAGCAGTGGGAAGGTGGGGACTGGTTGAATGAAGCTGAAGTTAGTCAAAGAGCAAATATGAATGTCTAACGGACATGGACAATCATGTGGGGATTGACTGTGGGAGTGGTGGACAGGCAATGTGGAGTAGGGCCAAGGGGCAAAAATTGGAAAACTGTAATAGAATAAATAATACAATGTTTAAATTAAAAATTATTATTTATCATGTGCCATGAATTGTATTCTACCTTTATCTTATTTATATTCTGATTTTCTGTTTTGTCCTTTCAATTCATTTTCAATTATTAATAAAAATAATAGCAATAAAAATGAATAAAAAATAAAATAAAATGAAGGATTAGTCTTTGCATCTGGCCCCTCATACAACCAAATTAGAGGCACAGTATATAGTGGGCTTCTTTGCATTTCAGAGGTAACATATTCCTCATTTGAATGTCTATCAGCCTATTTACTGCATGACCCAATAATCTATATGTGTTGAGTGTGTCCTAGAGTAAGAGAAGGCTCTGCAACTAATCCAGGCTACTGGCTGCTCTGCTACGTGGGCCGTATGATTCAGTAGATTCAGTGCTGCATAAAGTGATCACACCAGACAGGGATGCTGTTTGGAGCCTTTGGCAGGTCTCTATAGTTGAAGCACAGCACACAGTTACAGTTTTGGAGTAAAACCCTATTATTCTCTGTAGATAACTACTCTCTTTTTGTGAAACAGCTTTTGAGCTGATATGGGGCTCTGGTAGAAACACACACTTTATCATGGGTCAGCAAGTTATACCCATCATAAACTGGCTCTTGCATGACCCAATAAGCCATAAAATTGTTCATGCACAGCAGCACTCCAGCATCTGATGGAAGTGAAGGATAAGTTGTTGCACCTTGCATAAGAGGTATCGATTTTATATCACGATGTTCAAGTTATGGAATATCAGAGAGAAGAGCAAAGGTCACTCAACCACTTTGCATCCTATTCTGTAAAAAGGTTGTGTGTGTTTTTGGTACAACACAGGATACTTGGAAGATGGAAGAATATACTTAGTTTATTGTTATCATCTTTATTTGGAGATTCAGAATGGCTTAAGGAGATATGTATGGGTGCCAACTTGTGGAGGAGTGGCCTAGTGACTGCCACTTTTATGTATGAACTTGGGTGGGCCATAAGATACTCAAATATTTTGTCAAACATTATTCTGGGTGTTTCTGTGACGATGTATTTGGATGAGATTAACATTTAAATTGGTAGAATTTGAGTTAGATTTCTCTCCCTAATGTGGACAGGCCTTATCCAATCAGTTGAAAATCAGAATAGAACAAAAAGGTCACTTTCTATCCTCAGGACACCCACTCCCTGACAAGAGGGAACTCTACAGGAGAGTGCTTTCAACTTCATCTGCAACATTGGTGCTTCCTAGTTCTTAAGCAGATGGCTTTTGGAGAAAAGAAAAAAATGACAAAAAATGAAGTTGTTTCCTATTTCTAAGGTCAAAATTCTGAATGCCCTTTTAGGTGAGAATTTACTTCAAAGTGAGAAAGAAATTACAGGTTTTATCCTTCCTTTAAATGACAGAGACCATGGAAAAGAGGAAAAATCCAAAGAGAAGTAATCCTTATGGGAATGCTTCTTTCTTTTTGTTTGATTAATTATACTTGTTAAATGAGAAAAAAAAGTATCATTATCGGTTTAAATAGTTTCTGGCTTTGTGTTTGACGGAGAAAAAAAATCCTAAATCAATGTTGTTTTCTAGCTTCATACCATGCATAGAGGCTTTTTAAATAACTCCTTAATTCTCTTCCTGTACTTCTTTTTCTCTTTCACTTCTTGTCACTCATTCATTCATATTATTATTATTTTATAAATCTAATGCTGCTCCTCATCCCATTGTGAATATCCTTTCTTCTTTTTGTCTCCCCTCCCATCTGTCTCAGAAGGAGAGCTAACATTTCTGTCTGCAGTGAATTTTCTAGTACTGAACAAGCACTGAGGACCAGGGCTGGTAATGCTACCAAGACAGGTAAGCAACATATTTTACCTCTTTGGTTAAATGGGAGAAAGCATAGGTGTGATCTTTTTAAACTCATTTTGTAAATAGATAGACATTTATTTGTTCTCCGCCTGGAGGAAACTAAGGTGGCTGTTCCTGTAAGAGTAAATTGAGGCAGTCATCCAGTCTGAAGGACTAAGAAAAATACCAATATTTGAGCAAACAGATTCAAGAAAAGTTTTCCATGATTCCTCTTCATCTGCTACTCAGACTATAATCTCTCTCTGCATAAATATCTTCTGTTTATTCAACAAAAGCTTTTGTGTGCTATATAATGAGCCAAGCATTTCACTAGGTATCAAGTAGGAATTTTGAAGATTAATGGAAATGTTTATAGAAACCTCTGGGTCCTGGCTGACTTTCATAGGCTAGTGAAAGAAACTTTTCAACTGCAGAAAGAATTGAGGAAGCAGAGAAGCCCACAGGTGTCTGCTTGCTTCATTGAAACTGTCAGGATACATGGATTAGCTATTAAAGAGAAAAAGAACGATTTGAAATTACTTGAAAGTCAGACTATCAGGAAGGAAACCAAACTGAATTTAAGAGCAGAAAATAGCAAAGTACTTTGGAGCAAGTGAATCTAGCTATTTGCAAAGTTTGACTCTTATGTTTTCCTAAGGGATGGGTGAGATTGGACTAGGAAGACAACCTGGGTGAGACTTTCCTTCTTCTCTGCCTCAGGTGCTAGGTGCAGGATGGATGTTTCAGTTAATTCTTCCCTAATGTGCAATAAATGAAGGACTACATGAGTAGGTCTTTCTTGCGGATGCTGTTGATTTGATGCTGTTGATCCTGCCCCAAAATATTCTCCTGACTGGCCTTACATTTTGTGTTTATTCCAAATCTCTATTGTGTCAATCACAAATGGTTGAGTTGGAGAGTAATGGGGTCATTGCCTGAAAAAGACATGTGGCAATTAAAATGAATATTTTCGTAGGAACAAGTCTCTTACCCATCAATTCAGTAAGTTATAGAAAACAGTAGTTTTCAGTTTTTGTTTGATAATGACACTTTCTTCTTCTTCAACCATACAGAGAGGAATTAAAGGAGGGTTTCAGAATGACGGGAATGCAGGGTCTCCACTGCTTTTTCACTTGCACATTCTTTCTTTCCCAAGATGATTCCTATGTGACATTCATCCAGTTACTGAGGGTCTCTGTGTAACATAAAATAAAGACTGAGGGATATTTGCTACCTTCAATTGAAATTCTTGATCATTATTTGGTATATTATTTGTAAAATACTAGCATAAGGGATGGCGCAGTAAGAGATTGCACAATACGTGAATATTATCTGATCTTAAAAGGATGTGAGATTTAATTAGAGGCTGAGAAAGATAAAAGGAAAAAATATTGCAAAAAATGATAAAATGCTAAGGCCTACATAAATGCTGTTCAAGAGTAATCTCTTATGTGTATAGGAATAGAACGATAGACAAATATTTGTGTGATTCATTAAGAGAGCACCCAAGATTTTTTGCTGTCAATAAACATGAGTCATAATGAGACAAATATAGTTAATTTATTTTTTCTCTACCAGGTTTTTCTCCTCTGCCTTTCTAGCAAAACAAAAACAGTCAAAAGATCAGGTCTAAGATGAAGAAATATTATGTTAATTTTGAAGAAATACATGTGTAGACTAGACAGAGAAAGGACATGGAATGATTTTCTATCAACAATCTTCTTAAGCCATCCCAAATAGACACACCATCTGAGTATAGCGTGCTTCCTTGAGCAAACAGATTCAAGAAAAATCTTCCATGATTCTTCTTCATCTGCTACTCAGACTGTAATCTCTCTCACATCTTCTGTCTGTTTATTCAACAAAAGTTCTTGCATGTTATAATGAGCCAGGCATTTCACTAGGTACCAAGTAAGAATTTGAGGTAAAAGATTCAATTTATTCACTTAGTTTTTTTCAAGGGAAATCATTTGTGTCATTTCTGAAGGACAATGCCAACTTCTTCCCCTCACTGGCATCATTATCTAAGAAAATAAAGAAGGTAAACATTCTATTCAATTTAGTACCATTTTATCAGAGTAAAATATGAAAAAGATGGCAGAAGAATAGAACAGAAAGTATTTTTGCCATTTGCTTGAATGTGAGTCTTTTTTTTCCTTTCCTCATAGGTCCTCAGAGGTTAAAAGGAAAGAAATGAAACTCTCATCACTCATATATTTTTGGTCAAGCAACCCTGAGGGCTACTTCCTGTTTTTCTGTGTGTGAATAATACTCCAGTGCTGAGAGCAACTGGTTTGTGTTTTATTTTATTGTATTACTGTAAAGCAATTTTGGTCTCCAGTTGAACATTTCATTTCTTCTTTATTAAATTTCATGATTGTTCTTTTACCTCAGGTACTTAGAGTAGTAGCACTTATATTTTTGGAGAGCACACTTTCTCCAATGTAAGTGCTTATTATAAAAAAAAAAACCTGGTGCTTTTTAGTTTAAGGAAGCCAGGAAAGATTGGCTGAAAATGATTACCTAGACCCTGAAAGGGCAAAGTGCAGGCAATTGTACAAGAGTGAGGGAGGAGGGGGGGAAGCGGTTGTACTGACCTAATTCATAGCAGATCAATATGATGCCTAATCCATGAGGCAAAATGGGTCAAACCTTCACGAGTGAGATGTGACTGCTAACGGACTTCAAGTCTGTGAACTCTCATTATAGAAAGAATGAATGTGAACTTTGCTGAGGTTGCATGAAAAAGACACAAGCTCCTAGTGAGTATAATGAATTTAAGGCCAAATTCAAGGGTCACCTTTTCTATCAAGTCCTCTCTGATTATATCAGCCCTCACATTTCTTCCTTTTCGATGAATTTATATATTGCTTCCTTCACCGCCACACAATTTAACACTTAACCATTTTTTGCATTATTCATTCTTCTTTATAAAACTTTCAAATACTTACCGCTATTGCTTTAGGTAGTTACACAGTACTCCTTAACTAGCTTGCAAGCCTTTAAGGACAGTGGTTATAACCTCAGAGAGATCAAGTGACATGATAGAATTGTATTAACGTAACCATGCCAGTTATATGATTTATCACTATTATAATATTTGTAACACAGAATCTGCATTTTCACAGTTATGTAATTTGTCCAAGTGTCGATGTTAAAATATAAATGCAGATCTATAAAACCCTGCAGCTCACATTTCTTCTATCACAAAGAAGCACTGGAATTCTACTCAAGCTATCACAATCCTAGTCGGAACTCAGTGACCTTCTAGTAGTACAGCTGTGGGCATTTACTCCCTTTTTCTGACCCTCAATTACATTATCCATAACATGGCTATAATATCTCTCCTGAGAACCTCTAATATAAAATTTTAACAAAATCATAATGCATATAAAGAAATATCTAAATTAAAAGATATTATACAAATTAATGTATGATGTCTCAGATTTTCTTTTGTACCCCCCTGTGTTTAGTATTGTGTTAAAATATGAAAGGCATGCAACTATTTTTAAATGCCATAGTTTTTTAAATGATGAGGAAAATAAAATTGAGGAGGCAGGCCTATAAAATATTTAATCAATCCTTTTATATTGTTTTAACATTTTATTTAAATGGTGTGTGTGTATGTTTACTGTGTTGAGCAGTAAATGTGTGTGTTGGGTGGGAATAAGAGAAGCTTTGTGTCTGGATAAATGACATTAATAGAGGATATTAGTTTTGTAAAATTCAGTTCGTCAACACATCAGGGATTAAAATTCAACTAAAGTTATTGATTTGGTGTATCAAAGTGGTAATTGTGCCTCATAAGATAATTATAATACTAGAAACCAATATTCTTTGTTTAAAAAAAATGGAATATTGATCTCCAGTTCCCATGAATTCTCTCCAATACCCGAGGCAAATAATTTAAATTCAATTTTCTAGAATTTGATGTTTATTTGAAATTCTCATTGTGAGAGGCTACTAAATTGGTAACCCCCTATAAACCCCACCTTCTAATATTCAGATACTTATGTAATCCACGTCTACATCAGTTGGACTTGGCCACATAGTTTTCTTTGATCAATGAGACATTTAACATAGCAATGGAAGCAGGAGGCTTGAGAAGTAATTGCACATTGGGGCTTGTCATTTTACACCCCTCTTCCTGGAACTTATCCAACCTTCTGTAAAGAAGCTTGGAGAAAATGACTGAATAACGAAAGGTGACAGGAAAATAGAGACCTTGAAGGATGAGGGACCACTTTAGAAATTGCAGCCGCAACTGAGCTCATGTTTGAATATAGCTGTGTGAGTGACTTCAAAACAAAGTGTGGATCAGAGAACCACCCACAGAATTATGATAATGGATGTCATCACTTAAAACTGCTAAGTGTTGGAGTACTATGCTTTACTTCAGTAAATAGATAAAACACTAATAAAAATTCAAATGTTGCAGATATAACACAAATTTCAGCCTCTACTATCCTTTAATTGGCTGGCTACTTCTCTTATATTTTATTATAAAAGTAATCAGAATGTTGAGTTTTAAGTCTGTCTTGAGCTCACTTTATCACCTAAAACTCAAGACTATAGTTCAAGAAGACTGATCGCCATCACTATAGGCTCACCTAAGGAAACATAGGAGGCAAACTTTGACTGAATTTTTCTTTAGCTTTTTGAGACCTATCATACCAGACTTTGCAAATAAACATGAAGTTATTTTTGAAGAATTGGGAAAGTGAAACAATGACTTGGGAAAAGTCTTGTAAAATGAGAGTCCAATGGAAAATCTCTGAAGGACTTTACATTTCCATAGCATTCTCTCTCATAGTGAGTTCCTATTTTCTAGTTGAACATGTATGGCCCACTTTTTCATAAACCTCAAACATCTTCAAGTGTCCCTGATCGACTGCCACTCACATTTGGATGATATCCATTTCATTTCCAGGAAGGGCTCTGGCTCTCTAAATCTCTTTTCCTCCTTGTTGCATTCCTTTCTTCAAGTGTTCTCATGTCTCAATTTATTCTCCTTGGGTGACACTTTGGGTCTTCTGTAAGATGGCCACTTTTGTCTATTACTTCACAGTCTGAAAAATAGAGAGACAATTTACAATGACAGCTTTTATGGTTCCCTTTGCAATATTCTCATTGCAGTCAGTTGCAGACAGGTTTCTTCTTCTTGAACCTATTAAGTCAAACATATGTACCTTTTATCCTAGAGTCAGGCATTTAATCTGGAGGCAGCTACAATCTAAACCCATATCAACATTGAACAGATTGCCTTAACCTGGCTCATAATCACTATTGCACCACTGTCCTACACACATTATAAAATAATCTACATGACACTTCTTAGACTCCTTTTTAAAATTTATTGATTGATTTTTAGTGAGGGGAGAGAGAGAAATAGAGACAGAGAGAAAGAGAGAGAGAGATATCAATTTTTGTGTTTCCCTTATTTATTTATTAGTTGATTCTGGTATGTGCCCTGATCAGGGATTGAATCTCCAACCTTGGCATACCAGGACCACACTCTAACCAACTGAACTACCCAACCAGGGCTAACTTTTTTTTACATTATCCCCCAAAAGAGTTTAGATTGATCATTTTAGTGTAAGGGGAAAAAAAAAGATTTTGTGTGTGTGTCCTAGAAAATATGGGAGAAAGAAAATGTGTTTTTAGAAGAAAATAGGAGAAAAGGTGAGTGGTCACAGAAAGTATTTACTTTTTAATGTAAGTGAAAGTAGTTGATTAAACAAAAAGCAGTTAATATTGGAGATGTAACTCATTTTCTGTTCCAACTTTTTTGAAAGACCCTACTTATTTGAAGGCCCTACTGTATTCCATGCCTCTCATAAATACACACATAAATACATAAAACAAAAAGTTTTTCTTTTCATATCTGATTAAATATTTTAACTTAATGCATATATTTTATGGAAAGTCTGGAAAGTTTAAACCACTGAGATAACAAATAGGACTTTCACAATGCAATCAGATTACACCAGCACCTTTCTCTGATTCTCTCCACTTGAAGACTCTCTACTGGTTATGCAATCACACATAGTAGTCACTACTTAAAAATACATCATTAGTTAATAGATATAAATGAATATTTTTTTTATTTTGGAGTAGTTTTAGGAATACAAAATTATTGCAAAGATAGTATATAGTGTTCCTGTATGCCCCACACCTAATTTCTCTTATTATTAGCATTTTTTATAGTGGTAATATATAAATTGTGACAAATATATGTCAAAATTAATGAAAAAATTATCATATCTTATTGTTCAACTGATTAGAACAAATACTATATCCAATCTTAGCCAAAAGTCTGAGAAGTGATTGATATGTTATTGTTAACTAAGTCCATAAATTATTCAGATTTCCTTAGGGTAACCCTAATGTCCTTTTTCTATTTTACAATCCCATTCAGGATAACGTTATATTTAATTATCATGAGTCCTTAAGCTTCTCTAGACTAAGAGGTTTCTAAGATTTTCCTTGGTTTTTGATGACCTTGATAGTTTTGAGGAATACTGGTCCAATATTTTGTAGACTGTCACTTAAATAAGATTGGTCAGATGATTTTTATGGCTAAATTATAGTAATATATTTTGAGGAGGAAGACCACAAGGGTAAAGTGCCATTCTTATTACATCATACAAAGGATGCATACTATCAATATGATTTATTACTGTTGATGTTAATCTTGATCACCTGACTTAAAATTGTATTTCTCAAGTTCTTAAAGCATAAAGTTAATCTTATTTGCTCTCTCCTATTACTGTATTCTTTGAAATATAGTCATTGTGCCCAGCCACAATTTAGCAGTGAGAAGTATGTTCAACCTCTTTTAAGGTGAAATATCTAAAAATTTTACTTGAAGTTCTGAAAGGGATATGTATTTATTCTCACCACTTATTATTTATTGCAGCATTTATTTATATCAGTATAGACTCATGGATATAAATTTATTCTTTAGATTGTTACAATCCAATACAGCTTTACATTTTTTCTTTCCTTTTTGTTCAGATTGTTCCATTGAAGCTCATTCAGTTGTCTCCTGTATCCATAGGACAGAGTTCCATTATTAGGTTGCTTTAATTTTTTGTTTGTTTTTAGTATTTTCTTGCTTTTTGGAATTACAAGACACTCTAGGTTAATCTTGAATACTATTTCCCAAGTCCTAGAACAAGCTATTTTTCTAAGTAAACATTTTTTTATTGGAGAATAGTATTAGAAATCAATATTGTGGCACTAGGTGTGCTCATTACTACTACTGGGGTGTCATTATGCCATGTCCTCTCAGCTGACAGAGCAAGGAGATATGTGTGTGTAGGGTTAATCCATATACTTACAGATATCTATTTATATCTCTGTGTACACATCTGGATATCTATTAAGCTAAAATGAGTCCTTACTGATGTCTCCTACTCTAACCCATTACTACATATTGATAATTCTATACAACTTTCCTGGCTTATCTGTGGTCTTCCAGCACAATGTGTGATAACTGGCTTCTACCATTTGCTTGATTGTTCAATTACACAGTACACAGGTGTAATGATTTTAAAATCACTAGCCTGTTATCCCTATAGAAACAAAGAAACATTGCCAAATAGAGCATTGTGCTGTATACAATTTCATTTATTCTTTGTCTTATAGAATCACTCATGTCCAAAGTTACTTAAGTCAACATATGATTACCCTGCCCCATTCACATTGATGCACACATTTGCAATATGATTAGATTGTTTGTCACATTCTGCATTTCATCTGGGGATCCTCTGACCTATAAAATATTTTTTAATATGCATATGCTAAGATTTACTGTGTGTTGTAGGCTCCTATGGGTTTTGACAAATGTTTAATGGCTTGTAGTCACCATTATGGTATCAAACAGAATTATTTCATCACCTTAAAAAATAAATTACCCTGCAATAGTACATGTTCAACCTTCCACTCCCTGCAGTTCTGCCAAAATGCTGTCAAATACTGATTTATTTACTCTTTCTATAATTTTACCTCTTCCAGAATACAAAATAATTGAAATTATACAGTATGTGAACTTTTTATACTGGTTTCTTTCCTTTAGCAATGTGCATTTAGGTTCTTCCTTAACTTTTTTGTGGGTAACTAGCTTATTTCTTTTTATTACTGAATAATACTTTTATTATAAGGATGTACCACAGCTTATATCCATTTACCTATTGTATATTTTGGAGAAAAGCTATTTTTTGGACATATATTTTGAAATGTTTCCTCTCATGTTTTAAAATTCTTTTATTTGTGTCTTTCAGAGAGTAGAAGTTCTTAATTTTAATAACACCCAAGTTACCATTGTTTTTCTTTTATGGATTATGCTAATAGTATTTTATTTAAAATGCCATTACCAAAACCAAGGTCATGTCA
>VMDR010035401.1:0-10763 GCA_007922815.1 Macrotus californicus | reverse complement strand
TTGATAGCCACTCCACTTAAAACAACTCAATTTAGTTGCTATAAAATGGCACTTGGGAAAAAATTTCATAAAGAATATTTTGACTTTAATAATTCCACAAGTATCCTCCTCATTTATGTCTGTGCCAACCATAATCACTTTAATTCTTAGAAATATAAACTATCTTTATTCACTTCTAAAATCAAATAATACACTGAATTAGTTTTACAATGCATTCAACTTTAGTAGTTTAGTTATAACTTTAAAAATTCATGAATGTGTAATACTTCAAAATTAATTTGGATACATGAAGGTGCTTTTTCCCTTGAGACCTTTTAAATACACTTGACTAATGGATTAATAAGATAATATGAAACACTGAATAAATTATTATAAGACTAAGTTGTTAAAAACAGCATTTATTTAAGAGTTCATACAGAGTAAAGTTATACTTATATTCTGAAAGAGGCATTATAGTGGGACAAATCAAACATAATTTAAATATGTATACATATATTATATTATGTATATATATTTAAATACATGCAGTTGTGTCTCAGTGGATACATGAGAAAGTAGTTCCTGTTGAAAAGGTTTTTTTTCAATTAAAGTGACTGATATCTGCATATCTAAAACTAAGATTAGAAAAATGTCATAAGAAATGTCCTGGGTCTTCAGTCTTCTGGACTATGAAAGTGTCACCAAAGAACATTTCTAGATATACAGCCAGTGATATATGTATAAGGGAAAAGAGGAAACCCTTGTGAAACACTTCATACCTTTGGTCAATGATTTACCTTTTGTCCATGTATTGATAAATCAGTCACTTCTGAATTAATACTGAATTTCACTGACCATCTGCATTGTTAAAAAGGAAAGAGAATAGGAGCTACTATGATACAATAACAAAAGCCAGTGCCTAACTGAGATGAGAGTGTAGCGCCCACTTTTTTCAACACTTGCCACTTGTTACTGACGCACGCTCACACATACCACACTTACACATCCTTTGTAATGTTTCCCACACAATAAAAGATTTGCATAAGATCAAGTTTCTTTTTTCCAATGCTTTCTGCAACTGTTTTCCCTTAATGTGTTAGAGAAGTCATCTGGAATTGAAGATTTTTTTAAAAGAAATCTTGTTCAGAGGTCCCTTTCATCATCTGCATTATATTAATTTCATCTAGTTCCCCTCCTGCCTGTGTGCATCCCAGCCAGGTAGACAGAGGGGCAGCAGTTGGAATGAACATCATTCTTTCAGGGAGTTCAGCCAGGAAAAGGAGAAGACATGGCGGGCTGGCTCAGGATCAGCTCCGTTCCCACTCCCCGAAGCTTCAGCCTGTGCCTGGAGGGGAGGGTCCTCAAATCCAGTCTGCAACAGAAAAAAGTCTGAGTCAGAAGAATAGGAGGCTAGTCCTTTTTGGGTTGGTCCAGTCACTTTTCTACTAAGAAGAAAGGGTCGTCATCATAATAATTATACAGAACATAATTATTATTAGGGATGGAAAGCAAGCTCAAATTATCTTGGCCATGGTCGAGAGCCATGAAAGTAATTCACACTCATGATCCAAAAAAGGGGCCACAGTAATGCATGCAGTGGGAAGTTTTGAGGAAAGAGTCCAGGCTATTCTACATTTTCTAAAAGGCCACTTGTACATTATTTACTGAAATAAAAGTTGCCTTGAAACTAACAGGAATTTGGATTTAGAAAAGTCTGCAGAATAAATAAAATCTGATTTTAAATGATGTTGCTACATCACGTGATATCACAGGACATTATTATAATTATTATAATATCTCCACTGCTAAAGTAAGAATTTCTACTAGGATGTGAATATATACAGTAATTTTTGCAAAAATGCAGGCTCAGTTTTGAGCAAATCATGAATGAAAGGCCTTTTTTTCTTTAGGCCATAAAATATAATAACATCAGTGGGTCTAAAGAGGTATCTATCTTTTGTATAGATACCACTATAAAAGACTTTTATCTTTTATAGATACCCAACAGATACAAGTTGTAATTTGGAAGTAATTGATCAATGTAATTGCACAAATGAAATTTACAGGGTGGGGCAAAAGTAGGTTTACTTTTTTTCATGTGGAAAATAATACAATGATTAATACATAGTAATACAAGAATAAACTGTGTTTTGTGTACTTACAACTGTAAACCTACTTTTGCCACACCCTGTATTTATGTCATTTTGAGTTGCAGCTATAACTTGGTGAAATGAGGGACAGTTATAAAGAAGTCTTTTTGAGATGCAGTTTGATGTATGAACTCGGACTCCTTGTATTTAAAGGGGCCACAACAAACACAGGTCTTCCTAGGAGAACTACCAAGAACAGGCTAACGTATTCTGATGACTTCGATTATCCCACTGGATTAGCATGTCACTGATTTCAAAGCAATGAGGTAGGCACATGCATTCAACGTAGAAGCCCCAGGTGATTTTATGAAGCTGCTACATGAATGAACAGTATCTGGCGCAGGCAAAGCAGAAGTTTGATAAGTATGTAGTTTTGTTGCTGCTCAAAATATTTTAGAGTGAAAAATGAGTGTTTGTCCCGCACTTTATCAGATTTTACCCTAAATAGATGTTTTGGGGTAGTGTTTCAAGTTCAGTAAAATTATCCTGAGACCTTATGGCTTTGGGATTATCTCTCCCATAGCTATCTTGCTCTATAATATGATAAAATCAATTAGCCAGAGTAGAATAAAACTGAAGCATGCAGTTTCCTATGAAGGAATAGTTGATGTCAAGTACAACTGAGCTTTCACAAAAAGGCTGCTATTGGATGCTGTTGGTATGGGTTGGCTACCTCAATGTCCTTAGAGTTGAGGTGGAATGAACATCATCTTGACAAAATCCTGTGCCTATTTACGCACATCAAATTCTTCTCCTCCCCACCGTAGTTACCTTATTCTCGCAAATCCCAAAACAAACAACAACAACCACCACAACAACAAACAAATAATGTGGGCATATCAGTGACATATAAAGTACTTTTTCTAACCATTCTATATAACTGAATAGTGAATTCTGCCTAGAGGAACAGACCATCAGGTCCGTTTTGTAGCCTCTTTTCCTTGAAGGCAATTTCTAATCTAGCAAAACTTCCATACAGCTGTTCTAGGATATTTAAAGGGCACTAGCTGGGTAAGGTGTTTTCCACAGAGGGATGTAATCTTTGTGAAACCGTTGGTTGCTAGCAAACCATTTGAGACTGCTTTTGGAATTTCAATATATTTTCGTGCTTTTCTATACTCAAGTTTAAAATCTAGCTTCCATTTCAAATGTTTTAGCTGTTAATGCCCTACAGCATTCAGAATTTGGTATTAAACAATTTGGGTTTGCTACTTTCACACTGTCAGGTCCTCAGTTATTCGATTTTCCTCCAAACAATATGGACCTTATCTTTCAAATAAGCTATCTTTCAGAAAAGAAAGGGGGCCAAAAGCAGAGACTACCCATAATCTCTTTAGGTGAAAAACACTTTAAAATCAAAGGCAAGGACATGGAGAAAACAAACTCTTTTGCTGTTGGTGGTCATGTAAAATGCTGTGGCCGCGGTGGAAAATAGTAGGGTGGCTCCTCAAAATTGAACATAGAATTACCATATTATCCAGCAATTCCATTCTTGGGTATATACTCAAAAGAGATCAAAGCAGGGGCTCATATAGATATTTACACACCCATGTTCATAGCAGCCCTATTCACAGTAGTTAGAGGTGAAGAGGTGGAAGCAACTCAAGTGTCCAACACTGGGGGAACAGATAAACAAAATGAGGCATATACATATAATAGAATATTGTTCAGCCTTAAAAACAAAGAAACTTATGACACATGCTCCAACATGGATGAACCTTGAGGACATCATGTTAAATGAAATAAGTCCACCAGAAAAAGACAAATACTGTATGATTCCACCTATATGAAGTATCTAAAGGAGTCAAAAAACATAGAAACAGAAAGCAGAACTTGGTTGCCAGTGGCTGGGGGTAGGGGGCGATGGAGAGTTGTTTAATAGAGTTTCAGTTTTGCAGCGTGATGAAGTTCTGGAGATTGGTTGTGCAACAGTGTGAATATACTCAACACCATTGAATTCTAATTTAGAAATTGTCATGATGGCAATTTTTATGTTATATATTTTTTTACTAAAATTAAGTTTTTGAAAAATTAGGAGGCTTCACATTAAAATCTGGATTTTTAGGTTCTCTTGACAAAGTGGGAATGTAACAGCTGAGAAAGAACCTGCATGGAGCTCTGAGCAGCGCTGCCACTTTGCACTGCATGTGCTCTCTCTCCTGCTTTGCACAGGACCCACCACCCTTTTTTGCCCCCCAGATGCAAAAAGCTGGTTTCAATGGACATTTATCATTATGTTTGTCCAGTTGCTATGCTCAGAGCAGAGTTAGAAGGAAAGCAAACTATACTTTGTATTTATGCTTCTATCAACATTTTCTTTTACTTGACATGCTTCCTCACCAATGTTACCGTCTTAGTCTCCAAGGGCACACCAGCTTGATGCTTTTAACAGAAGGCTTGCTTTTAGTAGGAAGGTGTCAAAGAAAAGAGAGTAGAATGCTCAGTGGAATATTTAGCTTGATTTTTATGCTAAATGTGATGAAGTTTTTAAAAAGCCAACATGCTTCTTGTGGCACAATTCTTGAAAATCAAAGTGTGAAACTGCCTTCAGTGTTCAGCCGAGGCTAGATGTATCCCTGGGCACTTAGCATAGGGATATAACTGGGTGCAGACTGGTGAACATGCCCTTGCTTTGGCTTGATGTGCTACCAGCAGCTCCTTTGACCTAAATGGAGCTCACAGCATATGATACACTGACTGAACAAAACTAAACAGATGCTTTCCTGATATTCCTGATATTCTGCGACAAGTCTGGGTAGCCACATTTAGGATGGGAATAATAATTATTTAAGCTAACCAAAAGTAAAAGAGTGAGCTCTGCCAGGTCATTTTCATCAGGAACCAGTACCTGCAGGCTTCCAATAAGCTTCCTAGGGCTCCAAGAAGTGACAGCCTCAGCCCTTCCACAAATGGTCGTCCTCTACATCACTCACGAGCCTGATCCCTTAAAACGTATCAGTCTTTCATCCCCTTCCATCAGGCTTATCCAAGTGATAGTCACTGATCTGATAAACTGAACTGCAAGTAATGTATTAATGGAGGACAACAGCTTGATTACACTCCTGCAAGATAACCTTCTGCCTAGAAATGTCCATATCTTATCCTGAAGAATGACAGTTGTGGACATGTTAGCCACTCTGCCAGGCCATTTACGCAGTGAGGAAATTTGTGTTCGGGCCCCGACAGTTGGGCTTCCATCTCCTCTCTGCTGCTGTGAATGTCAATCACAAATGCAAGCTTTTGGTAACCAGATCCACTACATGTTAAATGCCAGTCTTTCTAGGCCAATTCAGAAGAACCCTTGCTTGTCTATAATGAAATACATTTGCCTTAAAGGAATGTGGATAGGAGGGGTAAGGCTAGACTTGAGGCTGCTGAATGGGCAGTCACCCTGTGTCTACTCTGCACCTGCTAGGCTGGGTCAGAGAATCAAAGCCAGATGCTGGAAACAGGTGTGAGTGGGAATGTTGAGGTCATGTTTAGAATGTTTATTCAGAAAGACTAAACCCAAGCATTGGCCTGCTCCCCTACTTAGCATTCCTGAACCTCAGACCCTTGGATAACTTAAGGATTATGGAGTCCAGACTGGAAAAGAGAGTACAGCCAAGACCCTGGGCCAGTCGTTATGTTGGACAAGTAAGTGAGGTGGTCTGTGGCTCACAGGTAAGGGTCTAAGCCCTGGAAACTTTGCCGGGCAGGTCTGCCACTGTGGGCATTTCTTTAACAGGAATGTAGACATTTCTGCTTGATGGCAAAGCAGCCAAGATATGTTATGAACGAAGCACAGAACTGTGAAAATATAGCATGCTCTCCATGAAAACTAGAAGAAGAAAAAATAGGTACACCCTCCCCCAAAGGAGCTCTGGAAGGAAAACATTCAATAACAATGCATTGTTTTCCCTTGGGAGGATTTACAGCTATACACACTGAGTGACTGATGGGATGGGAGAAGGGAGTTCATTTGGGGGCTTTGTCGCCATTAGCTGCTTCCTTACTACTAAGGGAAGATCTGAAACGAGTAATTTCCTCCAGCCTATGAAACAAGAAGAACTTAAACTCGCTCACTTTTTCTTAACCTAGGGGAAGATGTACGGTATATTCTGTTTGTTTCAAACAAACCAAACAGGAATTGATGGGGTCAGGTGTGGAAGCAAAAATTTAAAGCCAGCTGTTTTCTCAGATATGGACCTGATGACTCTGTGTCCAGTGTAGAGTGGTTGTGTGTCCTCACTGTTTCTGAAAGGAGAACTGAATTAGAAAGAACTGCTAATTATATCATTAATTCCTCATAGTCAAGGGCTTCTTTGCCTTGCCAGACAGGTTCTCAAGAGCCATGGGAGGGTGATAATATTATTATGCTCAATTTACAGAAGGAAAAACTCAAAAAGGCTGAAGAACTTGCTCCAACTAATTCTAAGGATAAAGTGCTGAGAGTTGTTAGTAGTGACCACAAACCCAAAGAGAAAAGAGGCGGCTGCTGCTGAGCAGATGAGACTCAGGGAATGGCCAGCCCCTCCCCTGGAAGTCAGACAGAGAGGAAGGTTGGTCAGCAGCCTGGGGTGCAACTGCTGCATAGGACTGCTCTCGTTTGCAATGGACAGTCACATCCCTGCAAGCAGTGGAGGCCAGAAATGACCTCTCTGCCCTGTGGAAGCTGTGCTATTGTGTCATGAATAGTGAGTCAAAGCAAGGGAACCCTTGGTCACACTATTTTTGCTTCAGTCACATGAGCTCCAGAGAAGTGGGGATTCACTCATCCCAGAACTAGGCTTGGCCTCCATTTACTGCACACACACACTCCATAGGGAAAGACAAGGGGTCATTGGGCACCAAGCTCCAACTGCTCTGTGATCTTGAGCAAGTCACTCATCTTCTACAGTCCCTCAATATGAAATGGGGAAGTTTAACAATTTCTTCTGTAGAAGGTTGTTGGGAGGTTTATGTGACAGAATCTCTATGAAAGACTATGTAAATGATAAAGCAATATACACACATTAGTTACAGCCACTGCCACATGGAATTGGCTTTTTAGATGTATTAACATGAGGGTGGATTAATTCTTTACTTTGTGGGCTGTAGTGGGGACAAAGACATTTCATGGAAATCAATGAGATACATAAAGACAGAAAAAAATCCAAGGGATGTATGGCACTGTCATAGGTCTTAGGTTAAATGAGAATAACAAACAATTCAAAAACACAGGAAGCAAAACTCAACTAGCTATGTCATAACTTCCCCAGAGAGCTCTCCCTGGTGCCTGCGCTACTGTTTTCACAGAACTGTAGAGCTGTGGGCACAGGTTGCCAGGGAAATGAATTCATTACATTGCTCACACACAATTTATATTATATTTTCCTCCTTAAAGTGGATATATCCATTTAGCTTCCTATTAAAGTGATATTTACTAAGGATGCTATTTGATCCTGAGAAATATAGTCTAGAGTTTTCATACAGATTTTTTTTTCCCTTCTAGAAAAGCCCCCAAACTGACAATTATTAGGATGTCACTTTTCCAGTGGGGGGCGGGGTGGGGAGAGGAAGGGGCTGGGAAAGCCAAGAAAAATAAATTTCATTTGTAGGATACAAATGAAAAAGCATTAATAATGTTAATGTAATGGCCTCACTAATGCTTACTTGTTTAAGAGAAAAGTCACTCTGTTCTATAATTTTTTCTATGTAAAAATGACTGCATTTCATGATTATACCTTCTTATAATTTCCAGGATTATTAAGTCTGCATCATGTTAATCAGTAAATGCAGGCTAGTCCTAACCACTGATCAGTTTTCTCTATTTTTACTGAGTTGAAATTCCAGCATATCATGGGGCATATCAGTGATTTGTAAGATTGAATATCCTAATTTGTAAAATACAGTAATCACTCTCAGTAAGGATTTCTGTTAGAAAATAATTCGATACCCTTAATCCCTCAATCAAATTTAGAGAACATAGATACATTTTCATTCATTTCAGTTTCATTTGGAAAATTAAATAGATCATTTCAAAAAATGAAGGACCTATAGTCACACTTGTGAGAAATCATGTTTTTGGTCTCCTACTTTATTTTTTTAAATGTCTTATAATACCTTATGAAATTAATCTTGCTCAGAAAAGAAGGTTTCCACCCTGGCCAGTTGGATCGGCTGGAGCATCATTCCCTACACCAAAATGTTGCTGGTTGGATTCCAGGTCAGGGCACATACATAGGTTGTGGGTTTGATCCCCAGTTGGGGCCTGTATCAGAGGCAACCAGTCAATGTTTTTCTCTCTCTCTCTCCTTTCCTCTCTCTCTAAAATCAATAGACATATACTCAGGTGAGGATTTAAAAAAGAAAGAAAGAAAAGAATAAAGGAAAGGAAAAGAAAGGAAAGGAAAAAGAAGAAGAAAGGAAAGGAAAGGAAAGGAAAAGGAAAGGAAAGGAAAGGAAAGGAAAGGAAAGGAAAGGAAAGGAAAGGAAAGGAAAGGAAAGGAAAGGGAAGGAAAGGAAAGGAAAGGAGCCTTCTAGCCCCTAGCTTTTGGTACTCTCACCTCTCACTCTGTGGTGGCAGCTGGAGTTGGTATTTGCCTTTCAAATCAGAGTGAATGATTTGGTCTCAAAGGTTATTTGCATGAAAATGATTTTATCTTTTTTGTGTGTGACAACTTGTGGAGACTCAGGGCTCCCCTAGCCTGCTTTGGCCTATTGTTCATTCTGTTTTAAGAAAATATGAATATTTTCAAGGAGACTGAATCTTGGGATGATGAGAAATTTGATAAGGTCTCAGGTCTGAGGACCCATGCATTTGCCTAGGAAATAAACCCTGGGCTTCAAGAAGAGAAAAGAATCTTTGCTAGCTCCAGCCTGTCTTCTTAATCATTTAAACCACAGGTCCTCCTCTTTCCTTCTTCTCTTTCTTTCTTTCTTTCTTTTCTTTCTTTCTTTCTTTCTTTCTTTCTTTCTTTCTTTCTTTCTTTCTTTCTTTCTTCCTTTCTTCTTTTCTTCCTTTCTTCCTTTCTTTTTCACTTTCCTCTGGAAGTACCTTTATAACTTCCTGGGTTGAGAATTAAGATGGCCATGGACTAGTTTTTGTTTTGTTTTTTTGTGACATTTTTCCACAATGGCCTTTACCTTCATGTCCTTCTGCTATTTCAGAATGAAGAGCTCACAGGTGTGGGTGATCCACATTGTTCCCCAAGTTCTATCTCTGAGTTCATGATGTGCTAAATAGAAACACTCAGGACAGGAGAAGGGACAACTGCACCTCTTGGATTGAGAGCCTTGGACCTTCTCCACCAAGAGAACAAGACCGGTGTTGGAAGTCCCTTTCCCATGATAGGGTGACCTCTGTGGAAACTGGTTTAGACAGGACAAGGAGTGAACTAGGGCATAGATGTGTCATGAAAATGGACAGAGATATTAGCTCACAAAGCAATGTACATCAAAACTAAAAATAGAGCCCCACAGATCACTGACAACTAATCACCAGATTGTAAAGTTCAGCCTAGTCACTTAGAAGCATCAGGAAATATAGCCTTTGCTATATTTGGCCTTGTGCGTGGCTGGAGGAGGAAGGGGGGACAGGCTTGTTGGATTTAGACCAGCCATTTGGAATGCCATAAGGAATGTCAACCCCTTCCTCCTGCAGGCTCCTTCCCACCTGCACCCTATCTTTTCTTAGCTACCGTAAAAGGTAGTATATGTGAATGAGGACCCTCTTTATTTCCATTCAAGTGGGCAGACATAAAAAGAAGAAAGCTAGAAAAGAAGTTATCTTTTTAACACTTATCTTGGGATAAATTTTTTAAGAAAATATAACAATGCTAAATGTGAATGCACCTAAACGTAATCTCAAAACCGATAGAACTTAAAGGGTAAATAGACAAATCCACAATTATAGATAGAGATCTCAAAATTCCCCTCTCAGCAACTGATAAAACAAGTAAATTGAAAATCAGTAAGGTTATAATAGACTTGAACAACCCTGAAAGTCAACTGACCTAATTGATATTTGTTGAACACTCTACCTAACGACGACAGAACATACAATGTTTTCAGCTGCACATGAAACATTCACCAAGTTAGATCATAGTTTGGGCCATTAAACAAATCTTAATAAATTCAAAATGACTGGAATCATATAAAGAATATTTTTTCTCTACAACAGAATCAAACCAGAAATTAAACAGAAAGATGTCTAGAAAATCTCCCAATATCTAAAAATTAAACACTACTTATCTAAATAACCAAGGGTCAAAGAAGCAGCAACAAGGTAAATTAGAAAACATTTTGAATTAAATAAAAATACAACATATCAAATCTTGTGGGATGGTCTAAGTAGGACTACAAGGAAATTTATAGCATTAAATGTTTTTATTAAAAAGAAAGATTTTAAATCCATAATCCAAGCTTTAAACCTAAGATACTAGAAAGAGAAGAGAAAATGAAACCCAAAGTAAGCATAAGGTTGAAAATAATAAACAGCAAAAATGAATACAATAGTAAGTAGACCAAAAAAACTATAAAGTCAAATAAAACCAATAGAGTGGAGCACTTACATTACCTATTCTGGAGACCTTTATAAAGCTGTAATAATCAAGACAGTGTGATATTGGTGGAGGGACAAACATACGGATCAATGGTACAAAATAGAAAGCC
>VMDR010035400.1:0-10771 GCA_007922815.1 Macrotus californicus | reverse complement strand
CAAGAAAGAACAAATTTAATCATAGCTGTTAAAAAACAAAAAAAACACTTCTTAAAAAATGAGAACCTAGGAAAGAACTCTGGTGCATTAAACCAAGCCCTACATTTTCTAACAAAATATGTATGAGATTTATATGAGCAAAACCATAAAACTCTGATATAAGAAGTTAAAGAACTAAATAAGTGGGGAGATATTGCATGCTCATGGAGAGGAACATTGACTTTTGCCAAAATGTCAATTTTTTCCAACTTGAGATTCAATGCAACCTCAATGAAATTTTTAGCAATTTTGTGAATATCAAAAAACTGATTCTAAAGTTTATATGGAGAGGCAAAAGACAACACAGGAATAGTCAACACAGTATTGAAGAAGAACAAAGTTGGAGGAGAGACTACTCAATTTCAAGTCTTACTATTAAGCTACAGGAATGAAGACAGTGTGGTACTGGCAAAAGAGTAGACTAATCGACCAATGGAACAGAACAGAGAACACAGAAATAGACTTACATGAATAGAGTCCATGAGTCTTCAACAAAGTAACAAAGGCAATCCAAAGGGGAAAAGACAGTCTTTTAAACAAATGGTGCTGGAATAACTGGACACCCACATGTAAAAACAAAAATCTAGGTACAGGCCTAATACTCTTCACAAAAATTAACTTGAAATGGACCACAGAACTAAATGTAAAAAATCTGCAAATGTATAAAACTCCTAGAAGATAATATAGGAGAGAATCGAAATGACTGTGAGTCTAGCGATTACTTTTTAGATACATCACAGGTATGATACACAGAAGAAATAATTTATAAACTGATTTCATTAAAGTAAAAAAATTCTGTTCTATGAAACACACTGTCAAAAGAATGAAAAATCAAACCACAGACAGGAAGAAAATATTTGCAAAAGATATATGTGATAAAGGACTATTTAAAATATACAAGGAAATCTTTTAAAAAAATTTTTTTCATTGATGTTCAAATACAGTTGTCTCCATTTCCCACCACCACTTTCCCTCGCCCTACCCACTGCCACCTCCCACACTCAATTCTCCCCCCTTTGGCTTTGTCCATGGGTTCTTTATACATGTTCATTTACAACCTTTCTTTTCTTTCCCACTTATTTTCCTCTCCTCTCCCACTCTGGTCACTGTGAGTTTGTTGTTAATTTCAATGTCTCTGGTTATATTTTTTGCTTGCTTATTTGTTTTGTTAATTAGGTTCCACTTATAGGTGAGATCATATGGTATTTGTCTTTCACCACCTGGCTTACTTCACTTAGCATAATGCTGTCCAGTTCCATCCATGTTTTCATGAAGGGTAGGAGCTCCTTCTTTCCTTCTGCTGTATAGTATTCCACTGTGTGTATGTATACCACAGTTTATTGATTCACTCATTTACTGAACTCAGCAGTAAGAAAACAAACAAGCAAATTAAAAAATGTACCAAAGACCTTAAGAGACACCTCATCAAAGAGGGATTCAGATGACAAATAAGCATATGAAAAGACACATATCATATGTTATTGGGGTAATATTGGAAGACCATTTGGCATTCTTACAAAATTAAACATACTCTACAATGTGATCCAAAAATCACACTATTTGGCACTTCCCAAAGGAGTTGAAAACTTATGTTCACACAAAATTCTGGTCACAAATGTTTATAGCAGCTTTATTCCTAAATGCCAAAACGTGGAAGCAACCAAGATGTCCTTCCATAGGTGAATACATGAATAAACTGTGTTCCATCCCAACAGTGGAAAATTATTCAGCACTGAGGGGAGATGAATGATCAAGCCATGAAAAGACATGAAGGAAACAGCCAATCTGAAAAGGCTACATACTGAGGATTCCAACAATATGGCATTCTGGAGAAGGCAGAACTATGGGGACAGTAAAAAGATCAGTGGTTTCCAGGGGCAGGGGACAGAGTCGCAAAAGATGAGCAGACAAAACAGAGTTTTTAAGGCAGTGAAAATACTCTGCATGATACTATAATGGTAGATACATGCCATTGATATTTGTCCAAACCCACAGAATACAGATCACCAAAAATGGACCCTAAGAAAAGTATGAGTTTGGGATCATCATGATGTATCAGTGTAGGCTCATCAATTGTAACAAATGCACCACTCTGGTGAGCGATGTTGATAATGAGAAGGCTCTGCCTAGGTGGGGTAGGGAGTATATGGGAAATCTTTGTAACTTCTGTTCAATTTTCCTGCAGACTCAAAATTGCTCTAAACAATATAGTCAATTTTGAAAAACCAACCAAGATATTGAGAATCCTAGAATGGAATGTAGACTTTGACAAATGTATCTATGTTGCAAACATGTATAATATAACCTCATTGAACGGGAGTGGGGGAAAAAAGAGCTGACTTAAATAACTTTGGGAAATGGTGTTTTAACTGGGAACTGTAAGGCTAAAGACAAAAAGAATTGTATAAAAAAACACTGTATTCTTGTTGGAAAACTTGATTTCTCAGAGGTACAGGTTAGCAACTCGAAAGCTATGTGTATGTTAGGGCTAAACAAGTAAGTAAATAAATTTTGGATAATGGGAGCTAAATTTCTCACTGTCATAGAAAGAAGTTAGAATTTAGCTGGAGAGCAGGCGAGAGTCCAGGGTGCTACCTAAGAGTTGGAAATATCAGAAAGAACTCATTTATTTTAAGATTATACAGGCCTACAGATACAGAAATAGATACAGAATATGTGTATAAATGTGGCTTAGCACATATACAGGAGCTGACCTAAGTAACTTTGGGAAATGTTTTAACCGGAGACAGAAACAGAGAAAAGGAAGCAAAAGAAAGGAGAAGGAGAGATGGGGACATGTCAAAAGGATACAGATGCTAAACTGAAAGAGCCCCCAATGGCCAAAGCTGGGACAATTTGAGGGAATAAACAAACAAACAAATAGATTCTAATCCAAAGAGCAAAATAAATATCCCTGAGTCTACACTGATTATATTGAGTTGAATTATGTCCCCTCAAGATTCACGTCCACTGGAATGTTACAATGTGACTTATTTGGAAATAGGATCTTTGTAGATGTACTTAGTTTAAGAACCTTGAGGTGAAATCATCCTGGATTTAAGGTGGGCCCTAAATCGAGTGATTGGTGCTTTTTTAAGAAAAGGACAAAGAGACACATGCAGAGAAGAAGGGGTGATAGAAAGATGGAGGCAGACATCAAAGTGACGGCAAGGGACACCCGCCTTGCCAGGAACCCGCCCCCACCCCGGAAGCCAGGAGAGAAACATCAGCCCGTTCTCCCTCAGAGCCTCCAGAAGGAGCCAACCCCAGCCACACCTTCGTTTCCGACTTCTGCCCTCCTGAATTGTGAAAGAGCATCATAGGTCTGTTATTTTAAGCAACGCTTGTCTGTGGTCATTTGTTGTGGCAACCTTAATAAACTGATACACTAGTGTAAGTGAATCCCTGAATAAACAAAGGGAGGAGAAGGGACAAATCCCCCTTATAGGATCATTTCAAATAATATGTGTAGGTAAGCCCTCTCCCAGAAGAGGATCTTAATCCCTCTCCCCTGGAGGGTAGGCTGGACTTAGTGACTTGTTTCCAAACAATTGAATATAGGAAGAGAAGAATAACTCAACAGAAAAATAGTAGCTCTATAGGAAGACACCCTTCTTAAGCAAGGTTAGTATCACCAGCAACAAGTCATGCTGATAGTGTGCATCACCCGATGTGCTGCAGCAAGAAGGGCATTTCACGTCCATCGTCTTTGTTCCTCAAACCCATCGCCTCAGCCTAATCACGAGAACACATCGGATGAACACAAATTGACAGACATTCTACGCAACACCTTACCATTGCCCTTTAAAACTGTCAAGACCATAAAAAAATAAAAAGAAAAGAAAAAGACAGAGAAACTGACACCGATCAAAGGAGATGATGCAGGCGTGCTGACTGAATGCCATGTGGTGGCCTGGACTGAGTCCTGGCACAGAAGAGGACAGCCGTGGGGACACTGATGCACGGAGTACATGGTGGAGTTCGGTTAGTAGGAGCGCACCAATGCCAGGGTCTTGGTTTTGACAAACGGCATGGTTGAGGAAGACGTCAGCGTTAGAGGAAAGATATACGGGAAGTCTCTTTTCTATCTTTGCAACATTTTGGTAAATCTAAAATGATCGCAAAATAAAAAGGGTTTTAAAAAATACATTAGTAAAAGACCTAGAAGCCCGTCAGCACTTTTTCTGCCTCTGCTTTCCACCTGTGGTTTTACTTCCTCTCTGAGATGGAAGAGAATCTTTGCTCAGTTGCTGTCTGCCACCTCCTCCTGCTCCTCCCCCCACAATCTCTTTCCCAAACTAATAAAGAAATTTAAAAATGAGAAAGTAAACGACATGAATGAATGTATAAGTGTGAGCAAACAAACAAACACACAACCTACAGTAGAATGAGGGCATCCAACATTTTGGTGGGAACAATTAGAAAGTGTCAACATTCAGCATTCACAGCTTGCCCCCCGCAATGGTAACAGTCACACCAGCACGGTGCTCTAAAAAGAAAGTTCAATATTTACTCTGGCTTCCTGGCCCATCATCCACTAGGGCTCCTTGCACAGCTGGCTTTCGAATGGAGCTAAGGTTTCCTCTCTGGGCCTTCTGACTTCCCACTCCACATGTGTTATAGGTAAACAATCCACTGGCTTCCACTCCATCTGATTGGCACTCAAGGAAGAAAAGCATGGTCGGAGGACAGGGAGCACATCTAATCCACTCTTGGATATCCACAGGATGTTGTTGTGCAGACAGATGCACTAGATAAGGAAAGTGAGTACCCTCTGTGAACCCGAAAATACCACAGAATTGTAAGGTGCTATTGTCACTGTTACTCACCCTGTGCCTTAATTCCCGAGCCTGCAATGCTCTCCTTGTACTTGCCCAGCATGCTTCCAGATAAACTTCACAGACACCTAATACACAGCAAGTTGGCCTGACTTGATTTCTCAGTCCCTGCAGCCCTGGACTCTGTGGTTTGAGCCACTTGATACTTATGACTTTGGGCTCAGCCCTATATTCACCCATTCATTTAGAAAAATTCATTCAACTGGCGTGGCAGCTCTGTGCCAGGTATAGGAACACAGAGATAAGTAAGACAAAACCCCTAACTTGGAAGAGTACATACTACTCTTGGCTGCTCACTTGCTTTAGCTCGGACCCCATCTGAGTATCCCAGTTTGGCTTTTCCTCTCCCCCTGGCTTGGTCCATCCACACTACCTGGCAGGTGATTGATTCTCCAACTGGGCTTTGGAATCCCCCCTCTTGAGCCCTCTTGAGCATGGCGGCAGTGTAGGGGAGATGATGTGGTTGTGGTATTCCATGCCCCTTGCTAATTTTTATCCTTGGAGACTCAGGAGTCCAGTAGTGCTGGCTCTCTACCCTCCTGCCTGGACATCAAGCTTCTAGGGTTCTCTCTGCCCTCCTTCCAAACTCATTGGTACGTTCTGTCCACCTATTGAGACATTCTACTGTTTTCACAGGTACTTTCTCTAACTTCCGCCTGGACCCCAGCAGACTTTGGTATACACCCCTGAGCACTAATTTGCCCATCAAATGGAACCTCCGAGCAGCAGTGCTGGGACTTTGCCTCCGTCCCATCTTGCCCCCACTATGGTGTGGGAGTCCACTTCCACACGACAGCTCCTCCATGGCTACTGAGAGGGTCCTGCTGAAATGGCTACACAACATGTCACACCGGCAAGAGAAAGGGCCTGTCCCAACTGGGAGCAGTACTGCTCAGCACCTGCAGGAGTTTCATCTTTTCTAAGAACTATGACAAGAGACACATTTTTGCTCATGTCTGAACCAGTTCTCTGTGTCCTACTAAGTAATCAAAGCCTAGTTTTGAAGCCAAAATGTCTCATTTTTGGCTTTAACATCTGTAACTCCTTTAAGATTTTCTTTCTTTCTTTTTAAAGTGGGTATAACCTAACTGAGAACAGTTCTGCTAGTCTGGAGGTTGGCAGAGATGAGGGGCATCAGCTGGCAGCAGTTATACAGAACACGGCTCTCCTGGTGTACAGCAGCTCAGTCCCAGGTGTGCAGATGTCAATCCCCTCAGCCCTCAGGGCTGGCCACCTCTGGAAGACAGCAAATAGCAGGCAGCTCCATTAACTCTGAATAGTGTCATTTTTCTTATGTGTTCCATGATGTAAAGAAGGTTGGGAGGCTCTCTTATAGGGCCGGACATCAAATGCTACCTTCCTCTTTGCTGTGGCTGAAGCAATGCCTCAGAATTCTGGGGTATGGCTGGTGGGGAGAAAGGAGCCCAGCTAAGGAGAGGCCCAGGAACCACATGTAGTAGAGACGGTCCCTCATTTAATGCTCTCAGAGATGCTGAAGCCAAGAGGATGTAGAACTAAGTGGACCATAAGACCAAGAAGTCCAGCTCTATCACTGAATCATGGGTACTGAGATGGATGCTGGGGCTCAGTTTTTCACCAAGATGTGAAAGTCCATGAAGTGAGAGCAGTGGGAAGCTGATGTGAGGACAGATGAGTGGCGTCTGGAAAATGTTGCTGTCCTTCTCAGACTTCACCTAGCCGCAGGGAGAACTGGATGTATTTCAAGGGTGGTGCAGGTTGGAGGTGACGGGAGGGGTGCCGGTCAGAGAACTCCATTACCGTCAAGCCCTACACTAATAGTGCCTGGAATTGAAAGTGTCTTCTCCTTCCCCTCCACCTCTTCACACCCTATTTACCATTTGAGGTCTAGCTCAAGACTGACCTCCCTGTGTAACTCTACCCTCCCTCTGAACTCCTGCAACCATTTTGATCCCCACCATGTACTCTGGTGTGTAATTACTGATGTACTGCCTCATAAAGGTTCACGTGCTGCCTCAGTCCTGTGTCTGTCCTGGAAACAAGGCACGTTGCCTAAGTCCTTTCATAACCCTCCCTGTACCCAGCTTTCTTCAGGGCTCGGTAATGAAGACAGCAATCAGGTTATACTGACATTCTCAATGGCCCAGATGGTTCAACAAACCTGGGTGTTGCCTACCTGGCTCCATGCAAATAAAGAAATGTCTGTGGATGGGAAGATTTCCCTAACATGTGTCAACTGGTAAAGGCCAAACTTACTAGCAGTAGCACAGACACACCACGGAGCTTTCCATAATTAGCAAATTATGCTAGATTAGTAGTTCTCAACCTTGAACTCCCACTGGAATCATCTGGGAGCTTTCAAATGCTCCATTCTGATTCAGGTGGTCCGGGACGGGGTCTGAACACCAGTGTATTTTAAAAACTTCATGCTCCAGTGCTCAATCCCATCGGATCCAATTCCAAATGTCTACCCTTTTCAAGTGATTTGACTTATTTATCAAGTATTTGGGCAGCTCACTATGTGCCAGACAGAAATAAAGAGAAACGTGGTGCGCATCTTCCAGAAACCTACTGTTGAGTGAGACTTTCATGGAAATGAATGAAAGTGCAAGTAAACCTTACTACCTGAACTTGGGAACTGAAGTGATTCAGATAAACTTTGGGATAATACCTTGCTATCTGGGTTCTCACTACTTGTTACCTGAAATGCAGAAACCAAATAGATTAAGATAATGTGGGATTCCTCTCTATGCAAATTTACCATCCAACCTCTAGCTATAGCTCAAGAACCAAACAGACTGGGACGGCACGTGATTATAAGCACTGTGTAGAATGAGCTGAGGATGAACAGGAAGAAATGACCATCTAGAGAGGTAAGAGTCCCTGGCCTTGGGACCTCACAGCTCACAACAGTCGGTCAATGTGTGATCATGCACCAGTGCTCAATCTCTGCTGGAGGTGTCTTCTTTTCCCACGTTTAAGACTGCTCTGTCTCCCGCAGTAATTCAAAGAAAAGACTGAGAATCTCCCTTATTTCAAGTTGAGGTGAGCAGGCAGCCTGTAAATACAGGAATGCATGTGGGCCATTTTTTCTGATCAGAAAAACCGGGGGTGTCTGAGAGGAGAAAGAAGTGTGGAGGAGAGAGCAGCAAAAGGATGGTCCTTAGCAATGTCCAAAAGACCAAAGTGAAAGCTCGAATCGAAAAGCCCAAAATGGGCCCTCGCGACTCCAGAAGCATGCTATCCTGGTGCCGTGCACCACTCTGTTTACTCCCACACCTCCTTCCTGGGGCACTTGGAAGGTTTCTACAACTGTTCGGCTGTACCCCATCCCCCAGTCATATCCTTGACTTGTATATGCCTTCAGATATATCTGAGGATTTACTGATAACCTGAACGAGCCCATCACTCACTTACCTCTCGGTCTTACGATAAATATGATGTAGGAAGGGGCTTCAAAAGTCATCTCTTTGTGTCCCACCTTTACAAAATGCCCAACGTTGATCAATGGAAAGGCTATCCCTTCTGTAAGATCCCATGGGTAGAGCTTCTCTAGTCTGTACTCATCCCATCCCCTCCTCTGATGCTGCCACTGGAGCTCAGCCCTCAGTTCTGGACTTTCAATATGCCTGCATTTTCTGAGGCAATGGATGATTCTTCCCATACCTACCCTTGTCTTCTCTTTTCTCTGGCCTCCCCCTTGCTGCAAATTTAAGAATGCTCTGAGTTATGTCGCTCAAAATTATTTCCCAGGCTCTTCATCTGTTGGCCCACATAGAAGGATCGATAAGAGAGTTCAAGAAAGCCGAAAGCCAGGAGCATTCCCCAGGCCGGACTGAGGAAAGATTGAAGAAGACCAGGCACAAACCCTTCAGCTCCTTGTCAGCAGCCTTTGATCTGCATGGCAGCTAACACAAAAGTAGAATTTGGCCCTCCAACTGTACAGGACGAGACTTGACAAGGAAATCAGTTTCTTTGACAATTTCAAAAGCCCCGACACTTTCGTCACTTGGCACTTGGCCATGGGGAATGGTGCTGTGGACACATACGCACCCCACCAGAGAAGCCATTTTTCCCAAGAAGGACTTAGAGTCAAGTGCAGGCAAGTCCATGAGGTATGAAGGGCAAGCTCTTCCCTGCCCTCCATTGAGGACAGGTGTTGCAGAAACCAGAAGGAGGATTTTGATTGGATAGTTCAAGGAACTTCCTACCTGTCTGGGTTGTAAGAAACTAGGAGGGATTGCCGGGGCATCTGAGGAAACTGGTTCTTTAAGTCTAAAGAATAAGCATACTTGCTGCTGGTCTTGTAAAGTTTAAGCCAAAAATGCTGCAGCTGGCCTTTGGAGGATCATTCCACATTTACAAGGCTACATAGGACTCAGATATGCATTTTCAGCTTGTCTAGCTTGTTTTTAGATAAGCAAACCAAAATCCATTATGATAGCCTTTGGTTATACTTCCATTTTAACATTTGGCTTCCTGAGTGTTCTTGTCAGTTGACTTAACCTCTCTAGGCTGCTTTGTTTGGGATTAATAACAGATAGCTAAGGTGCTGGGCTTGCAGGACTGGCGCTTAGCAGTGAGACGAGATGACTTCTTGAGCACTCCTGATTAAAATGTCAACTGAAGTGCAGCTCCCTTTCAGGGATGCTGAGGAGGACTCCTGTCAGAGTGAGAAGTGGATTAAATGACTTCAGAGCTCCCCAGAGTCTATGACATTTTTCTGTGGTGAAGGGCTCAGAGGATCACTACGTCGAAGAGAATTCTAGAAACCAGCCTTGACAGGAAGCACTAATTATTCTCCCAAAGAAGAATGAGCCTAAAACTGAAATGCTGAGATACAATGAGAAAACAAGGTACATTCCTCTCTCTTAGGAAGGTCCTGGCTGGTATTCGAACAGCATGCATGCATGTATCTATTAAAACTCAAACTGAACTCACCATTAGTGTGGGGAGCTGCAGACACCATGTCAGAGCAGCCCACACAGTGAACGAAGAGCAAGAGTAGATGAGAGGGGAAGTGGATCCTGAAAACCACCTGGCACTGGTTGTGTAGCAAGGGTGTTATAGACCAACACAGAGTCACCCTAAGTGACCCAGAGGACCAAATGTTGCAGGTCAGATTTCCCAGGAAGCAGATTCTGAAGCGCAGATTAGTGTGCAGGAAATTTATTGGAAAGTGCTCTTGGTATCAACACCTACAGGGTGTGGGAAGGAAACAGAAGGCTCTGAAGGGGAACCTGGGCTGCAATGCAGTTGCAAGGCCTCAACTAGCCCTTTTATCTCAGCTCACCCTGTAGAGTTGTCCCAGAATGAGTCATGGGCCAAGTCTTTAAATCCTTGCATGCCCAGCCATTGGTACAGGCTGCCTCTGGGAGGGCGGAATGTCCATGGAAAAGGCGCTCTCTCTTCAGCAAGCGAGATTCCAGGCAGGGCTGAAAGCTCAATGCCGGGAGCCAGAGACACTCCCAGCAGGCCAAGGAAATAAGCCCTTCCATCCAGAAGGGAAATCCGGGCAGTGCCACTCAGCATCAACAACACCTACCAATCTACACTCCAGAGCTCAGCTGGATCCTACTCTCAGGTCTGGCCTTGAGCAAACTGGTAAAGTTGCAGAATTTTCCCTTGGGGGCCCTCACATTCCTTCCCTGTGTCCTTTATGTCCCCTCTCCTTTGAGCATCCTAGAGCTTCAGCACCTCAGTATGAATCTGCACTAAGCATTCAGAACTCACTACATTACTATCTCCTAAATGTCAAGGAGTATTTTACGGGTGGTTCTCAGGGACACCATGTATAATTCAAAAGAAAGGGCTGTTAGTGGAACAGTTTCCCCGTCAGCGTCACAAGGAGTCTTTGGCCAGGCCTATTAAAATCCAGATTGTTAAAGAGAAATCAAAACCAGAATCCTTCCCCC
>VMDR010035399.1:0-10790 GCA_007922815.1 Macrotus californicus | reverse complement strand
AATGTGGTTTCACTTAAAATGAAGAGCTTTCAAAGTGCTCATTAATTATCATGCTACTTTATTCTGGCAACAAAATTTGCACAAATATTTCCAGCTGATTGATAAAGTTTCAACATGTATATATTATATATGAGGTTTGTCCAGAGGTATCTAGTGATGTAATATGAAACATAGAGACATTTATTGAAGAAGATACAAGATACAAGAAACATTGTACATAGGACAATAATGCCTCAGTCCTTTCAAAGTAGACACATTGGGACCTCATATTGTTCTCTCCCAATTGCCATCAGCTGCCCCATTGTATTTTCATAACCCTCATTGATGGTCTGAAATATTTTCCTTTTCAAAGGTGATTTCAGTTTTGGGAAAAAGCAGAAGTCACAGGGCACCAAATACAGGGTGTAGGAGGGCTGAGTCACCTGGGTGATTTGATGTTTTGCCAAAAACTCTGTATGAGATGTGATGTATGAGTAGGCACATTATTGTGATAAAGTTGCCAGTCACCAGTTACACATAGCTACAGCTTTCTGAATTATCCAAATAGTTTCCATGGAAGAATGTTCAAGGTTAACACAAGATCTGATACAGTTTCATCGCTCTACTCCCTCAGTCATTTTGAATATGATGGCCACACAGTACACATGCTCACTCAATGGTATCCACTGCACCCACTGACTAATACAGAGAAGTCATCATTGTTCACGCATGTATGTTCCAGTCCACTCTCATTGGCTGCCAGGTTACATTGATGTCTCACATATCATTCTCATACTAAGAAGAGCTGGACTTTTTCCAGACAGATCTCATTTAGCACAAAGAGTATCTTGAAGATTATGCCTATACAGGGTGGGTCAAAAGTACGTTTAGAGTTGTTCATATGGAAAATAATAAAAGAAATAATAAGTAATAATATAAGAATAAACTGCTTCTTTTTTTAACATATTTTATTGATAATGCTATTACAGTTGTCCCATCTCCCTTCTTTATTCCCCTCTGCCCTGCACACCCTCTCCCACCCGCATTCCCTCCTCACTTAGTTCATGTCCATGGGTCATACATATAAGATCTTTGGCTTCTACATTTCCTATACTATTCTTAACCTCCCCCCCCATCTATTTTTTTCCTACAAGTTATGCTACTTATTCCCTGTATCTATTCCCCCGTTCCCCTATATGTTTCCCTACTGATAACCCTCCATGCGATCTTCATTTCTGTGATTCTGTTCCTGTTCTAGTTGTTTTCTTAGTTTGTTTTTGTTTTCTTTTTTTTTAGGTTTGGTTTTTGTCAGTTGTGAGTTTGTTGTCATTTTACTGTTCATATTTTTTATCTTCATCTTTTTCTTAGATAAGTCCCTTTAACATTTCATATAAGAAGGGCTTAGTGATGATGAACTCCTTTAACTTGACCTTATCTGGGAAGTACTTTATCTCCCTTCCATTCTAAATTATAGCTTTGCAGGATAGAGTAATCTTGGATGTAGGTCCTTGCCTTTCATGATTTTGAATACTTCTTTCCAGTCCTTTCTTGACTGAAAGATTTCTTTTGAGAAATCAGCTGACTGTCTTAAGAGAACTCCTTTGTAGGTAGCTGTCTCCTTTTCTCTTGCTGCTTTTAAGAGTCTCTCCTTATCTTTAATCTTGGGTAACTTAATTATGATGTGTCTTGGTGTGTTCCTCTTTGGGTCCAACTACTTTGGGACTCTCTGGGCTTCCTGGACTTCCTGGAAGTCTATTTTCTTCACCAGATTGGGGAAGTTTTTCTTCATTATTTGTTCACTTAACTTTTCAATTTATTGGTCTTATCCTTCTGTCAGTCCTATAATTCGGATGTTGGATAATTAAAGTTGTCCCAGAGGTTCCTAGGCCTCTCCTCATTTTTCCAAATTCTTGTTCATTCTGTTTCAGTTGGATATTTATTTCTTCCCTTTGTTCCAAATTGTTGATTTGAGTCCCTCCCTTCACCGTTGGTTCCCTGTGTATTTTGCTTTGTTTCACTTTGTGTAACCTTCATTTTTTCCTTCATTTTGTGACCAAGCTTAGTCAATTCTGAGCATCCTGATTACCAGCGTTTTGAACTCTGTATTGGATAGGTTGTTTATCTCCTTGTCACTTAGCTCTTTTTGTGGAGTTTGATATGTTCTTTCACTTGGGTCATTTTTTTTTTTTTTGTCTCAGTGTGCCTATTACATTGTAAGGGGAGGAACATTAGGTATTAATAAGGGCAGGGCAACCTAGTCTTTGTGCTGTGGCACTGTATGTGGGGGAGGGTTCTGAGAGGGAACAGTGCTGCCTGTTCAGTTCTCTGATGGCTGTCAGTCATGTCCACTTCTACCCACACGCAAATTGAGCCCTTCTGGTGCTGATTCCAAGGTGGGTAGTTTTGTGTACATTCTGGGACTCTGTGGGTCTCTCCAACAAACTCTCCTGTATGGTTGGGAGTTTCTCCTGCTACCTCAACCCCCAGATTTTTTCAGTCAGAGATTTTGAGGCTTTATTTACCTGCACTAGAACCCTGAGTTGGGCTGTCTGTATTACTCCCCAATTGTTTCACCCAGTTTATCCTCACACAAATTTGGGACCACCCCTTCCACCAGCCACCGCCTTACCCATCCAGGTCCTCCAGCAGCTGCCTTGCTGTGTATCCTCTCTGCCTGGCTGCCATCTCCACCCCTCCTACCTGTCTGAATGAATGTTTCTTCTTTAACTCCTTGGTTGTCAGACTTCCATACAGTTCAATTTTCTGTTAGTTTTGGTTGTTTTTTTGTTTTTAAATTTATTATTGTCCTTCTTTTGGTTTTGAGAGGATGCACAGTGTGTCTGCCTATGCCTCCATCTTGGCTGGAAGTTCTAAACTGTGTTTCTCATAATCACAACTGTAAATGTACTTTTGTCCCACACTGTATGTAAAACTATTCAGATACTAACAAACACCAAAAAATCATTTGTAATTCCTCATGGTTTAATTACTGAATGTGTAAAATGGTAACCCACTGTAATCACATTGTCATTGATCATGCACAATTTGTAGGTTACCATAACTGATCCTAAAGTGTCCATGTGGCTTAAGATGAAAGCATGGAAACAAATTTTGCCTGAACAATATGGTGAACATAATCTTCAATGTTTCCCTTTTCATTACAGAAACTAGGAGTTTAAATTGTGCCCAGTAGAATATTTTATCAGTCCTATCAATGGTTGTAATGTTCATGACAACTTTTTCCTCATATATATCTTCTTACCAAGTGTTTTAGTATTTTAATGAACCAAATTTATTTACTTTGAATTTATTTTTTTATTTTTATTTTTTAAGACTTTATTACTTTATTGTTGTTCAATTACAGTTCTCTGCATTTAACCCCAACCACCCCAGCCAATCCCACATCCCTCCCATGCTCCCACCCTCCCCCTTGGTTATGTCCATGTGTCCTTTATAATGGTTCCTTAAAATCCTATCCCTCATTGTTGCCTCCCCCTTCTTCTCTGGCTATTGTTAGATTGTTCTTAATTTCAATGTCTCTGGTTATTTTTGTTTGTTTTTTTCTTTGTCGATTATGTTCCAGTTAAAGGTGAGATCATATGGTGTTTCTCCCTCACTGCCTGGCTTACTTCATTTAGCATAATGCTCTCTAGTTCCATCCATGCTGTTACAAAAGGTAATAGCTCCTTTTTTCTCTCTGCTGTGTGGAATTCCATTGTGTAAATGTACCACAGTTTTTTGATCCACTCATTGACTGATGGGCACTTAGGTTGCTTCTAGCACTTGGCTATTGTAAATTGTGCTGCTATGAACATTGGGGTGCATAGGTTCTTTTGGATTGGTGTTTCAGGGCTCTTAGGGTATAATCCCAGCAGTGGAAGTGCTAGGTCAAAAGACAGTTCCATTTTCAGTTTCCTGAGGAAATTCCATACTGTTTTCCACAGGAAATGCACCAGTCTGTAATCCCACCAACAGTGCATTAGGGTTCCCTTTTTTCCACATCCTCTCCAACACTTCTCTGTGGATTTGTTTATGATGGCCATTCTGACCAGTGTCAGGTGGTATCTCATGGTGGTTTTAACTGGTATCTCTCTGATGGCTAGTGATGCTGAGCATCTTTTCATATGTCTCTGGGCCCTCTGTATGTCCTCCTTGGAAAAGTGTCTGTACAAGTCTTTTGCCCATTTTTAATTGGATTTTTTGTCTTCCTGCAGTGGAGTTGTATGAGTTCTTTATATATTTTGGAGATCAAACCCTTATCCGAGGTATGTTTTCCCATATAGTTGGTTTTCTGTTCATTTTAATGCTGTTTTCCTTAGCCATGCAGAAGTTTTTTAATTTGATGAGGTCCCATTTGTTTATTCTTTCCTTTATGTCCCTTGCTTTAGGGGACATATCAGTGAAAATATTGCTGCATGGAATGTCTGAGATTTTCCTGCTAATGTTTTCCTCCAGGACATTTATGGTGTCATGATGTATATTTAAGTCTTTTATCCACCTTAAATTTATTTTTGTGTGTGGTGTAAGTTGGTAGTTGAGTTTCATTTTTTTGCATGTAGCTGTCCAGATCTCTCAACATCATTTGTTGAAGAGACAAATGTCTCCGTTTTATGCTTCTTCCCCCTTAGTCGAATATTAATAACCATAGAGACTTGGGTTTATTTCTGGGCTCTCTGTTCTGTTCTATTGATCTATGTGTCTATTCTTATGCTAGTACCAAGCTGTTTTGAGTACAGTGTCCTTGCAATACAGTTTGATATCAGGTATTGTAATCCCTCCTCCTTCGTTCTTCTTTCTCAGAATTGGTGCAGCTATTCGGGGTCTTTTATGGTTCCATATAAATTTCTGAAATGTTTGTTCTATATCTGTGAAATATGTCATTGGTACTTTAACAGGGACTATATTGAATCTATAAATCGCTTTGGGTAGTATGGCCATTTTGATGATGTTAATTCTTCCTATCCATGAGCATGGTACATGCTTTCAATTGTCTCTTTCTTAACTTCTTTCTTCAGTGTTGTATTGTTTTCTGAGTACAGATCTTTTACTTCTTTGGTTAGGTTTATTCTTAGGTACTTTATTTTTCTTGTTGCTATATCAAATGGGATTTTTTTCCTGATTTCTGCTTCTAATGTTTCATTGTTGATGTACAAAAATGCCTTTGATTTCTGAATATTAACTTTGTATCCTGCTGTTCTGCCAAATTCATTTATTAGGTTGTGTAGTTTTTTGGTGGAGTCTATAGGATTTTCTATGTACACTATCATGTCATTTGCAAACAATGACAGTTTTACTTCCTCCTTTCCAATGTGCATGCCTTTTATTTCTTTTTCTTGTCTAATTTCTGTGGCTAGGACTTCAAATACTATGTTGAGTAGTAGTGGTGCAAGCAGGCATCCTTGTCTTTTTCCTGATTTTAGTGGGAAATTTCTAAGTTATTGCCCATTGAGTGTGATGTTGGCTGTAGGTCTCACACATATGGCCTTTATTTGGTTGAGGAATGCTCCCTCTATTACCATTTTGCTAAGTGTTTTTATCATAAATGGGTGCTGTACCTTATCAAAGTCCTTTTCTGCATCTATTGATATGATCATGTGATTTTTGTCTTTCATTTTGTTTATGTGGTGTATTACGTTTATTGATTTGTGAATACTGTACCATCTTTGCATCCATGGGGTGAATCCCACTTGATCATGGTGTATGATCTTTTTAATGTATTGCTGGATGTGGTTTGCCAATATTTTGTTGAGGATTTTAGCATCTAAGTTCATCAGTGATATTGGCCTAAAGTTTTCTTTCTTGGTTATGTCTTTATCTGGTTTTAGAATGAGGATGATGCTGGCTTCATAAAAAGAGTTTGGGAGTCTTCCATCTTCTTGAATTTTTTGGAATAATTTGTGAAAGATGGGGGTTAGCCCTCCCATAAATACTTTGTAAAATTCTCCTGTGAAGCAGTCTGTTCCAGGGCTTTTATGTGTTGGAAGCTCTTTGATTACTGCTTCAATTTCATCCGCTGTTGTTGGTCTGTTCAGGTTTCCTGCTTCTTTTCACTCAATTTTGGCAGATTATATTTTTCTAGAAATTTGTCTATTTCACCTAGGTTTTCAAATTTCTTGGCATATGGTTCTTGGTAATAATTTCTTATAATCCTTTGTATTTCTGTGGTATCAGTTGTAAGCTCTCCTCTTTCATTTCTGATTGTGTTTATTTGTGTCTTATCTCTCTTTTTCTTGATCAGCCTGCTAAAAGGCTTGTTGATTTTATTTATCTCTTCAAAGAACCACCTCCTGGATTTATTGATCCTTAGAATTGTGCTTTTAGTCTTAATGCCATTTAATTCTGCTCTTATTTTGGTTATTTCCCTTCTTCTACTTGCTCTGGGCTGTCTTTGTTGTTGTTCCTTGAGTTATTGTAGGCATTGGGTTAGATTGTTTATTTAAAATGTTTCTATCTTTTTTAGGTAGGCCTGTATTACTGTGAACTTCCCTCCTAGGACTGCCTTCTCTGTGTCCCATAAGTTTTGGATTTTTGTGTGTTCATTTTCATTTGTTTCCAGAAACTTTTTGATTTCTTCCCTAATCTCATTGTTGACACATTCATTGTTTAATAGCTTGGCATTCAATCTCCATGAGTTTGAGTGTTTGGGTTTTTTTTTTCTTGAGGTTGGTTTCTAGTGTCCATCCCTTGTGGTTGGAAAAAATGCTTGATATGATTTCAGTTTTCTTGAATTTGTTGAGGCTTGTTTTGTGACCTATCATGTAGTCTATCTTTGAAAATGTTCTATGTGCATTTGAAAAGAATGTGTATTTTGTTTCTTAGGGATGAAAGGTTCTATATATATCAATTAAGTCCATTTCACCTAGGGCTTTGTTCAATGCCACAATATTTTTGTTGATATGTTGTTTGGAAGATCTGTCCATTTTTGACAGTGGGGTGTTAAAATTCCCTAGTATAATTGTGTTGCTGTTAATATCTTTCTTGAAGTCCTCCAAGGTTTTCTTTATATTTGGGTGCTCCTATGTTGGGTACATATGTGTTTACAACGTTTGTTTCTTCTTGGTGGATTCTTCCTTTGAGTATTGTGAGGTGACCTTCTGAGTGTTTTTATGGCTTTTCTTTTGAAGTCTATTTTATCTGATATCAGTATTGCTACACCGGCTTTTTTTTTCTGTCCATTTGCTTGGAATATTTGTTTCCAGCCCTTCACTTTCAGTCTGTGTAGGTCTTTGTTCTGAGGTGGGTCTCTTGAAGGCAGCATATGTGTGGGTCATGTTTTCTTATCCATTGAGCTATCCTGTGTCTTTTGATTGGCTCATTTAATCCATATACATTTAAGGTTATTATCGATAGGTACTTATTCATTGCCATTTTTTTGTAGCTGTGCTCCTCTCTTTCACTGTTCTTCTTTCTGTTCTTAAAGCAGACCCTTTAACATCACTTGCAGAGCTGGTTTGAAGGTGATATAGTCTTTGAGGCTTCTGTTGTCTGAGAAGCTCCTTATTTGACCTTTCATGTTAATTGAGAGCCTTGCTGGACAGAGAAGTCTTGGTTGCAAGCCTCTGGTTCTCATTACTTAGAATATTTCTTGCCATTCCCTTCTGGCTTGAAGTGTTTCCATTGAGAAATTAGCTGCTGGTTTTATTGGGGCTCCTTTTTATGTTACTTCCTGTTTTTCTCTTGCTGCCTTTAAGATTCTCTCTTTGTCTTGAAATTTTGCCATTTTAATTATGATGTGTGAAGTGAGCTTCCTTGGGTTTTCCTTGATTGTGACTCTCTGTGTTTCCTGGATTTGTGTGACCTTTTCTCTCATCTTATTAGGAAAGTTTTCCATCATTATTTTTTCAAACAGATTTTTTATCCCTTGCTCTTCTTTTTCTCTTTCTGGTATCCCTATTTTATGGATATTATTATGTTTCATGTTGTCTTGCATTTCCCTTAATCCCTCCTTGTTCTTTCTGAGCCTCTTTTCCTTTTCTTGCTTTTTCTGTTTTTTTTTTTTTTTCTACCTTGTCCTCCAGCTTGCTAATCCATCCTGTGCTTCATGGAGCCTGTTTTTATTCCTTCTACTGTGTTCTTCAGTTCAGAAATTGTATTCTTCATTTCCTCTTGGCCCTTGTTGATATTTTGTATTTCCTTTTTCATGTTGATATAATTTGCAGTGAGTTCATTGTTATTTCCCTGTAGTTTTTGGTAACTCTCTGTGAGCTCATTGAGCTTCCTGATAACCATTGCTTTGAACTCCGTATCTGATAGTTGACTTGCCTGTGTTTCATTTATCATTCTTTCTGAGGCTTCCTCCTTTCTTTCATTTGGGAATTTTTTTCTTTGTCTGTCCCATGGTTTGTGAGACTCTTCTTGTTAGCTTTTGCTTGTTTAATTGGTCTGTTCTGACTCCCTGGGTTTATGGTGTGAACTTCTGTGGTAGAAGACCTATGAGATTTAGTGGTGCAGTCTCCTTGATCTCCTGAGCTCACTGGTCTTAGGCTATCGTTTATGTTGGTTCTCTGTATGTCTTTGGGTTTTGATTGTTATTGGGTCTGTCTTTGGCGAGTCTTCCCCTCCAACTGGTTAACTGAGGGTCACTCCATCTCCCATGTTTTATATTCTATTGTGCAGGTGTGGGCTTGTTGTGTTGAAGCTGGTTTTTCTTATGTACAAGGTTTTGACAATTCTTTCTCATTCTTGTTCAGTTGTTTGTTCTGAGTAATTTCTCCTCCAGTTAGTTATGTTTCCAGATCAGTCCTGGGTAGAGTTAGTGTGGCTTCCACTCCCTCCTTCACCTTCTTCTGTTGTTGTCTGTTGTTGGTTCCTTTGTTGGTGAGTTTCCTCTTCCAGCAGGTGTATTGGTGTCCACAGCCCTCACCTACTCTTTTTTGTGATCATTTGGAGGGGAAGGCAAAATTGTTAAGACAGTGTGAGTGTATTCTACGGTATTTAAAGTACTAATTCGTAGAGAAGAGATAGGAGGTCTTTTGGATATGTATAGTGTTAGCCATGAAATTTTCCAAACTAGCCACATTTTTAGAAAGTGTGAAAAGGAGATAGGACTCCTGTTGGGAGGGGAAAGATTGTGAGTTGGATCTAGAAAGCAGTGAGCTTGTGGGAGGTCAGATTATGAGGTAAAGTGAGAGAAAAGGATAGAAAATGTGTGTAGTGTGTGAACAAGCTGAGATAACCACAACAGTAACACAGTTCAGGAAACAGTGAAATGGGCTAAGATCTGGAAAGGGTGCTGTGTAGTATTTATAATTGTATGGAACAGCAATTATTTATAATAGTTATGGAGCAACAATCATATGACAGAATCTATGTGATCTGGATAACAAGAATAGGACGTGTAGGACCTAGAATAGTGTGCTAATGGAACCCAAGTGAAGTGGAAAGATGGCAAAATTAAAAATACAGTATGAAAGAGAGAACAAGGGAAACCAGTCTTACAATTCAGTTTAACAAGACAAGCAAAGAAGGCTAAACAGAAAGAAGAGAAATACAAAAATACTGATAAAATAATAGATGTAAGAATAATCAAAAAAATAATAATCATACAAATATATAATAATTTGCTCATTCTCTGGAGTAGCAAATTGAAATTTGTTTCACTGTCTCAGCTGTTGGGATGCCCCCTCTTTTGGTCCAGATATGGTCTTTTCAAAGCTCCAGGTTTTATTGTCTCACTTGTGGGAATGAAAAAAAAAAAAGGAAGGAAGGAAGAGGGAATAAAAGGGGGAAGAAAGGAAGAAAGAAAGAAAGAAAGAAAGAAAGAAAGAAAGAAAGAAAGAAAGAAAGAAAGGAGTTACTTAAAAAAAAAAAAAGGTGGCCTCCTGCTGGCTTCCAACCAGCCAAGCCAGTTCTGGTGTTGCTGGTGCGGTGGATGTAGGTTTGCACCTCCTCCGATACTTCTGGTGGAGCACAGGGATTGTGTGGGAAATGCCTCTGGGTGGCGGGTCAAGCGAGCTCTCTCCTGAGGCTCAGGTCATGCGCTCTCTGCCTCCACTTCTCAGACTGAACCAGCGGCTTCCGGTCCTGAAGGGTGAGCACTGTCTTTGGGGCTGAGGTGGTGCTCACCCAGCCTCTGCTACTGGGACAGGAAGGGCAGCCTCCCGGTCCCACAGGTTTTGGTGCCCACCGTCTGGGGCTTCAGGTTTGAGTTTAGGGGCTTCCGAGCCACCGTAGGATTGCCCTGGGGCTGGGTGGGGGAAGGGATGCAGTAGGCGGGTGTGGCTGCTGCAGGAGAGTTCAGCAAACAGCCGCTGAATGCCTCTTTGTTCTTTTTTTCTTTTTGAAAAGCTCCTTCTGCTCAAGCCTGCCACTCTAATCAAGCACCTGGCCTCCCATACAGCCCCACTCTGCAATCAGAGAGAGGACTGACCGGGTCTGGATCTCTCATTGCCCGACTTTCCCCTATCGGCGTCCACAGTCTCAGTGGGTGCACACTATTTACTTTGATTTTAAAGAGGGAACTGAAATATTTTTGTTCAATAAAACTATGTATGTCATAACAGAACTTTAAAAAGAAAATGTTTTCCTCTTCTACTTTTGTTAATTAATATAAACTCCACAAAGGGGGAAAAACTGGGACAACTGTGATAGCATAAGCAATAAAATATTTAAATTAAAAAATTAATCTTTCTAAAAACACACATGTTAGAGAATTAGTCAGTCTCTCAATGAGAATGAAAAGCTTTTAGCCAGTTACAGAACACAGAAAGGATGTACGTATATATGTATGTATGTATTCATTTATTCATGCACTCATTTCCATGTACTTCACATGTTGGTACTGGATGCTTTGAATATGGTCATTTTTTTAT
>VMDR010035398.1:0-10769 GCA_007922815.1 Macrotus californicus | reverse complement strand
ATGACTCCCTGTCAGAAGTCATTAAAACTAAATTAGCACAGCTTAAAACTTGAATTGCACTTACCTGAAATATCTCTTCTAATAAAAATTTAAAAAACGTTAATTATAAAGAATAACTTACTCTTGTCTGCTCATTTTTTACTTCCCATGCCAAGTAGGAAACCTTCTAATCTTTAATTATATGTGCTAACAATATTCTCACAAAATCTAATGCTGATGTGTAAACACGAGTGAGACAATATTTGTAAAACTTGATATAATGTTAATTTACAATTTTCTGCTCTACAAATGTTTGCATAAATAATGGATGGAGGTGTTGCTGTTCCCATGATCTTTGTTTAATTAGTCACTCTTGGCAATTTAACACAAGTGTAGGGGGAAAATGACAGATAATTTCTTCTTTGCGTTAAATACAGCTATGTGAGCGCTTTGAAAAATACATCTTAAAAAATCTTCCTCATGCCACTGTAGATTTACTATACCATCTAGTGAGAAACCACTGTGTTTAATTTTATTATAAAGTATTCACTTTCTTTTATTATAAAGTATTCAATTCTTTTTAATAGTTCCAGAAAAATAGGACTAACAGTGTGTTCAAGAGAGAAATTAACACACAGATATGACCGTCCCCTTCTCCCCGTGGCTTTGAGACACATGCGTACATGCACACACACAAAATCTCCCTCTTCCAGAGATGCATACAGACAAGGATGTGAGAACACAGACCTCCAATTTTAAATGTTAATTACGAATTATAAAGAAAATGGAGATAAATATGGTTCTAAAATCTAAGGTTAATTTAGTTCTCTCTCATAAACCCCTGTGTACAAATCCATATGCATACACACATGTACAAATACCACTAAGAGAATGGAAATAAAGTCGTCCTTCCTAACACAAAATATTCCTAAAAAAAGTAATTTCCTTCTCAGGATACAAATGGAGCAGTTGGTGTGTACAGACCCACCTCCTATTAGAGTCCTCTTTATTAGAACATAACACCAGCCACTAAAGAAAAAGTTAGCAGTTGCTAAGTTCTGCCTTTTAACATACAGCTTCTAGTCAAACTTCTTACTCCTTCATACTTAAATGCTAGGGTTTCAAAAGTGTGTGAGTTTAGAAGGAAAGAACAGAATAAACAAAGAAGAAAAAAAATCTGTCTTCAAAGGCAAATAATGTTACCATAAAGGGATGTTTGTGGGTATGTGTGTGTGTTTAAGTATCTTCAGAGAATTTCAAGTTGTTCTCGAAACACAAGAAGTTCTAACCACTTAACATGAGGACAGAGGATTAGAAAAGAGAAAAGGAGTATAAAAAAGTGCTTTTGAAAAACTAAAATACCACTGTTAACACAAAAAATAATCTGTCCAAAAGGGAAATGATTCTCTGAGAGCAAGAATCTCACTAAGCACTGAATTACAAGCAAGATGAATTTTTATAAATTTACACTGAGAGAAATTATTGTAGAATGTTACATATCAAAAACAATAAAATACTCTAAACCCTTTCATAGAGAATACACTAAAACAGCAGACAAATAGACTTCCAGGAAACAAGCATCAGCATAACATCACATTGTTCATCAATGAGATGAGGTATTAAGAAATATTGGAGCAAGGCCTCAAACAGGAGAAGGAAAATAGGATAAACTTTAGAATTCTAAATCCCACCAAATTATTCATCGATTTTCAGTTGATAAGAAATGTTTACTGATATAAAAATCACCAAACATTTACTTGCATGGAAATGCCCTTCTCAAGGAAATTTTGTGCATATTGACTCCAGGAAATGAGAGTAAAATCCAAGAATTATGAATATATTTTCTTAGGATCTTTATTCTCAACTTCTCTTCAGACCTTAGTCTCCTAAAGCAGCAGTGGGGAGCTCTGGCCGTGGTGAGCTAACTTTTTAAAAAACACTGTTATGGAAACAAACCGAAATCCTGTCAATTAAGATTATGTGGTATAAGGGAGTAAGCAAATATGTATATATCTGTACATATATTTTGTGTATATTTTATATGTATAACTACATATTCCTATAAAGCACAGACAACAGTGTGGTGATAGCTAGAGAGTAATTGGTGGGGGAAGGGGAAGGGGGGCAAAGGAGGGGAAAATGGGGACAGAAAGAAACTTGATTTTGGGTGATGGGTGCACGATGCTGTGTGCAGGTGATGTTTTGTTGAGTGTTACACTTGAAACCTGTATGGTTTTGAGGACCAATGTCAACCCAATAGATTCAATTAAAAAAACTCTGTGGTAAACTGACTTTAAGAGAATGACTCCCCTGACATCTAAAAAAAAATATTAGAACAGACAGCGCTATCAACAAGCAAAAGCAAATTTAATCAGAAAATGCTGGTTGTTGATTATAATATTGCAAAACACAGTCACAGTACAAAAAAACCTGTAAACACAAGGTGGGCTTGATAGCAAGAGTTAGGAGAAGGCAAGTAGTGCCCCTTGGCAGCAGAAATGCCCCCTTTTGATGACACCACAGCCTTGACATTCATTCAACCTAAAGAGGAAGAGCAACTGTGTAACTGGCCAGCACTGGGTAAAATTCAACAGCCTTCCAACAAACTAGGAAAAGAAGAAAACCACCTTAGCATAATAAACGCCAGATGTCAAAAACCTACAGTGGACGTGAGACCTGATACTAAAAGATGGGGAGCTTTTCCTCTAAGATCAGGAAGCAGGAAAGGATGCTAGTTCACCATTTCAGTCCAACAGAGCACTGGAGCTCTAGGCAGTGCAATGAGTCTAAAATACGAAGTAAAGTTACACAAAGGAAGGAGTAAAATTATCTCTGTTCACAGATGATATGATCTTACATGTATAAAATCATACAGATTACACATACAAACACACATAATTTAGAACTAATACATTCAGGAAAGCGAATGATGCAAGTCAAAACACAAAATTCAGTTACATTTCTATCACTAACAATGAAAACTATGAAAAATCAAGTTTTTAAAAATTTCATTCACAAACGATCAGTAAGAATAAAATTTTAGGAATTAACTAAGGAGGGGAAAGTGTATAATTAAAACGACTTTACTGAAAGAAATTAAAGACAATAATTGGAAAGTCATCCATGTTCATGCATTGTAAGATTTAATTTTAAGATGTCAAAATAATAATAATAATATGTCAATATTACCCAAAACTATCCACAGATTCAATGCAATCCCTATCCAGATTTCAATGACTTCTTTTGCAGAGATAGAAAAACCCATCCTAGAATTCATGTGGACTCTCAAGAGATTTGAACAGCTAAGGCAATCCTGAAAAAGAATAACAAGGCTGATGACTCACACTTTCTGATGTCCAAACTTGCTACAAAGCTACAACAATCAAAACAACGTAGTATGGTATAAAGATAGACACACAGGCCAATGTGATGGAACAGAGAGCCCCAAAAATAAACTCTTGTGTGTGGTCAAGTGATTTTGACAAGGGTTTCAAGACTATTCATTGGGGATGGTCTTTACAACAAATGATGATGGGAGAGCTGAAGATCCACGTGGGAAAGAATGAAGTTGGACCCTTACCTAATCCTGCACACAAAAATTAACTCAAAATTAGCCCATGACCTAAAAGTAAGAACTAATACTCTTCTCAGAAAAAAAAAATAAGACAAATTTTTACAGCTTTAGATTTGGCAATGATTTCTTAGACATTACATCAAAAGCATGGGCAATAAAATAAAAATTAGACAAATTGGGTTTCTCATGAAATTAAAAATTTTTGCAGCAATGAGTGGGAGGAACTCTGGCCCACAGAATCCTCCCATCCACCACGGATGAGAAATAAGTCATCCCAGACACAATCTTGCCGTTCTGGTGGGAAAGGGGATGGTGATTCCATCTAGTGGAGAATGCCCCAAGCCCTTCTCCCAAATGGTTTTTATTGGGAATGGTATGTGTAGGTACATACGTGCATAGCTCATCAATCAATGTCAAAAGGCAATAGTCACACAAAAAGCAGGTATTATCTATAGATAACAATTGAAGGAATACAGAGATTTGTCATAGGTCAGAGTCTGTTAGTCATGCTGACGCCAGAGGGTCTTTAAGTCGTGCTTCATGAGATAAGGAGTTGACTCCTTATGCCTTGAACTTAAACATTCGATTTATATCACCAGGGCCATACAGAACAAAGCAGAGCAGGCTTCAAAGGATACAATGTGTTTATCAGGCCTGATTCCTACAGGAACCCTCGTTGTTAGAGTCAGGTCATGTCTGCCACCTGTGTTACCTGGTTTTCCAGGAAGACTTACTGGCCACTTTCAGGGCTTGTTCTGGCATGGCTACAGTCTCGGAAACCACACAGAGTGGTCTCCAACAGCAATAAGCACTAGCAACATCATGAAAGGCAATCTGCAGAATAAGGAGAATATTTGCAAATCATATACTCGAAAAGGGATTGATATCTAAAATATATAGAGAACTCCTAAAACTCCACACTAAAAAAACCTGATACAAAAATAGGCAAAGGATTTGAATAGACATTTTTCGAAAGACAATATGCAAATGGCTAATGAACACAAAGCTACAACAATCAAGGTGATGTAATACTAACATATGATGACATACAGATCAGTGGAACAGAATAGGAATCCCAGGAATATACACTTGCATACGTAATTAACTGATTTTTGACAAGGGTGCCAAGATTAATCACTGGACATAACATGGTCTTTTCAACAAAATCACAAAGTCTGAAAAGAATGCATTGATTACAATGTGAGGAAATTGGAATCTTTGTGCACTATTGGTGGAAGTATAAAATGGCACAAGCTTTGTGGAAAACAGTAAGGTGTTTCCTCAAAAAATATTAAAAATATAAATACCATATGATCCAGCAATTCTACTTCTGGGTATATACCCAAAAGAATTGAAAGCCAGTCTCAAAGGAAACATTTGTGCGCTGTGTTCATAATGACATATTCACAAAAGCTAGAATGTGGAAGGAACCCAAGTGTCATCGATGGATGGACGGATGCATTAATCAAAATGTGGTCTATACATACAGTGTATATATCACTCAGCCTTAAAAAGAAAGGCAGTTCTGACATATACCACAACGTGGATGGACCCTGACAACATTAGGCTGAGTTAAATAAGCCAGTCACAGAAAGACAAATACAGCATGACTGCACTTACATACCATACTAGCACAGCTGAAATCATAGACAGAAAGGACAGTGGTGGTCGCCGTGGGTGGGGCAACGGAGGAACGGGAAGTGAGTGTTCAATGGACATTGGGTTTCAGTTTCCTAAGACAAAATATGGTTCCAGAGACAGACGGTGGTGATGGTGACAGAATGTTGTGAATGTACTTCAGACGTCTGAACCGTACGCTTAAAACTGGTTAAGCTCATAAATTTTATGTTACATGAATCTCATCATAATAAAAATTGAAAAAGTATACATTGATTGACATATAAATATGGAAATCCATATCTACCTTTTGAAAAAAACTTTGGCAGGAAATAAGGTTTGGGTACAGAATTGTCCATGATAACTCAAAAATAAGCATCATTACTAGCTATCATTGAAATTTCTACTTATTGATGGACTAGCAAAACTATGTTAATGTAATCATAATTTTATGTATGACTTTATACATGACGTACACTGAAAAATAATTAAACTATATCTTAATAAAACACTATAAAATTTAAAAAAATAAGAGCTGATAATACTGATGATAGTTTTACATCAATTATTTTCATGTCTCGTCTTTTTTGTTATTAACGATTTAGACTCGAGCATATCAAGTAATGATCACAATGTTCAGAGTCAGAAATAAAAACTGAAATGATAAAAACTAGAATTGTAAAACAGGTAAACACAAGTTGTTTGTTGATATGTCAGCAATGCGCTTTATACTCTGTAATATAACTGAGGACATCAAATTTCATACCACAAGAACGTGTGGGACAGACACAGCAAAGAGTGCTCCCTGTACCCGGTTCTTTTACGCTATGGCTGGGACGTGTGGCCTTTCATTTTACTCTTTGTAGATTCCCCTCAGATTTGGCGTCAGAAGTAATTTTCCATCTCTGTAGTTAAATTATAAATTTCCCTTGCCACTTCTTTTCAAATTGGGCTATTCTGTCTGTCAAAAACAGCTGAGCTGAGTAAGAAAATAATACTGGTCGATTAAAAAAAAAAATGCAATCTAGCAATGTGAACTATTTGATTACACCAAAATAGAAAGTTTAAACTAATCATTTGCTAATCTTCTCATATCTTCTTTGAAACAGCTTTTGATGAAAAGGTTAGCAGAAACATCAAATTTGTGGGTTCTGAATGGTTTGTTTGCTGGGAAAACACACACAGTATTTTCTAAATGTGTTGTTAAGTAAACTATGGCTGATTTCAGTAAAATTATTTTGGTTGCAAGAGGGATTCTGCATAAACACTCATAAACTGAGTGAAATTCTTTTCAACATCATACTACGTTGGAGTTAATTTAGTGTTTGTCATTTAAAAACTGTAAACAAAAGATCCTAAAATTACTAAATTTGGGATCAAAAAAAAATGCAAAATGTCCTTGTGTATCTAAATTGCTCATTGCCTTATGTTACTAAGGAAGAACTGTTGAAAAACTCATATCCTATAATGAGTTTCTTAGGATCAAGGGTAAATTAAAATACACCAGCGACATGCCGCTGATGCTCTTGTGGTTAGGAAGTTATTTTCCCCACACACAGTGTCTGCCAGGTTCTGAAAGCAGAGGTGCCTCCTTTAAAGTTTATGGTAACCAGTGCTAAATGTAAAAGTGACATATGCCTCTCAAATCACAGAAGACTATGAATAAAAACTAAACACAAACCACAGCAAGAGATAGAAAAAAAAAGGGGGTAGAGAAACCCAAGCACTAAAGCAACACTGTCACTCATATAATTTATAGCTGTAACATTGAGGGTTTCAGCTCCTCTAATAAAAGTATTAAATTAGATTTTTAACAGGTCCAGGTTGCCTAGAATATACAAACCTAAAAGAATGGAGATGTATATTTTAAAAAGAATCAAGAGGCACAAACAAAAATAAAGCAGAGGAAACAAAATTAATCTCATGCAAAGCCCAATTTAAGACAAAATCACCACAGATGATTTTATTGATGGTTATATGATAATAAAATGTACAATACCTAGTAAGTGCGTCCTATTCATAAAATTGCACAGGTTGAATAATGGAACCTCAAAATATGTGAAGCAAAAATGTGGGTCAAGTAACAATATTTGTGGCAGGTTTTGGTCCATGAGAAGCAGATCTGAAAGAATTTAGTGTTCAGTATATTTATAAAGGAAGGGCCTTGGAGGGAGAGGGAAGAAGCTGGACTGCACAGAGAAGTCAAGTTAGATTCGGGCCTACTTCAGTCAACCCCGTGGGGGTCTCTGGAACCAAAACGGCATCAGCGTGTTGTTCATGCTGAGATGGACTCTGTATTCCACCTTGTCCAGCCACTGGATGGGGGCCACCATTCAGGGGTGCCCAATCTTTTGGCATCTCTGGGCCACACTAGAAGAAGAAGAGTTGTCTTGGGCCACATATTAAATCTACAAACACTAATGATGATCAAAACTGATGATCAAAACGGTTTTAAGTGCATTTATGATTTTGTGTTGGGCTACATTCATAACCATCCTAGGCCTCGCGTGGCCTGTGGTTCATGGGTTGGACACCCCTGAATGATGGGCAAAGTGACTCTCTACAGCTAAGGCAATTCCAGAAGGGGTTACAGCTGAGGCTTTCTGCACCAGTGCTCTCTGAAGTGGTGGAAACCAGCCCTTCCTCCATGGGGGGTCTGGGGTGGTACAGAGTGGGTCCTTCATGCCCATCCTACTCTGATCCAGTTTTATATATACCATCAGGAGTGGCATATGTAAAGTCTCTAAGACTTGGTTGAGCATCTCCTCTTGAATGAATCAGACATGGAAAGCTAGGGGGATGCACTACAGTCCACGTGGCAGCAGTCACTTCAGGGCCAGGAGGCTCCTGTGTTCTCTCTACTGTCTCCTCACCCTGTGCCAGCACCTCTGGTGGCTTAGTCGATGGTGCGACCCAGGTCCTCATCCACTCATGACTTGGTGCAACTGACAGAACACATTTCATGACAGATTATTCCAGAATCCTAGTAAGATTGGTATTCCATGATTATGTCCAAACAAAAACAAAGACAAGACAAAACAGGAGCTGTCTTCAGAATACATCATTGTCTGCTGCAGATGGCACTCCATTGCTCCAGAAGCCTGGGACCTGCATGGTGACTCTCATGCTGGGGAGTGTCATAGATTCCACATGTTCTCCAGTGAGCTCTCTAATGCTACAGGATCTGTCATGTTGTGTGGACCTAGTTGAAAAGTGACTCACACTGCAACCTGGACCTGATGCAAAAATTTTCCTACTCTGGGTCCTACTAAGAGAGTGCAGCCTTTCATCTACCTGCTTTGTGGGCCAGAGCAATATTATCAGGTAGATAATACGCTGGCTCCAGAAACCAGATAAGCTTCATAAGAATCATGCGTCCTTATTTGTTGAAAAACGGTGTGCTTTTTCTCTTACTGCAGATGGAAAGTTTCACCATGCTCCTGACAACTAGACCTCTACAAACTGATTGATAGGTCAGGCTGCTGGGTCCTTGTAGTTTTCTTCAGACCAAAATGGATGTGTCTTTCTAAGCTCTCCAAATTATGAACTAACTGCTGTTTATTCATCCTTATGGCATGGTGCAAGCACACAAACGGGACATTCTACAGGATGTTCAGAAATTCCAGATCTTTGAACCACTGAAGTCAGAGGGTAGGAGAGTTAACATAGCCCTGGGACAAAATCACTAGTGTGCACTGTTGACCTTTTCATATTAAGGCAAATTGATTCAGCTCCTCCTTTTTGACAGAAATTGTTTAAAAATGCATTTGTCAAATCAATGGCTACACATCATGCACCTGTGGCTCTATATACCTGCTCTGGCAAAGATAGTACTGCCTCGAGCATGGTACCTCCCAAGGAGGCTGCCACGTGGTGGAGTTGACAATAGTCCATAATCCTTCCTGATCTCCAAGGATTTTTATCAGGGGCTTTTTGCCTGGGGTTTTATGACAAGTGATAAGCCTTACCTGTCAGGTGGAGGTAGGGCCTATCACCCTTGCATTCTTTATGTCTTTAAATGTGGTCTTAATTTCTATCAGATACCCTGTTATGAGATGTAATGTTGTTTGTGAATTACTCTCTTAGCTGGAGCCAGGGAATGTGATTCCCAAGGCTGCCACTTGGCCTAGCCTACGCTCTTGTAGTTGCTGATAAAGTTGAGTTCATGTAGACCCCATCATCCAAGACACCCAACAAAAGTACACATGTTACACAAATTCATTTACGTGAAGTTCAAGAACATTACAAACTAATTGATGATAACCTGTAAAAATAATGTCACTCTGGAGTGGCAGCATGATGGCTTCCCAAAGAGGTGAGCCTATGAGGCCGACAATCGTGGATTTCTCTAACGTGGTTGAGGTGTGTACTCAGGACATGGCTCCTGTCTCTCAAGATAAATTTCTTCCTGCTTCTTCTTTTATCTCAACCAGACATATAAATCAAGTAAGTGTTATTAATTCAAATAAGACACTTGAGGATCTTTCCAGAAAGGGGACAGCATGTCACTCTGAGTAAGGGAAAGCTTAAGCCACGTGGTAGAAAGGGAAGGTTTTGCCTTATTTCCACCAGCTTCTAACTGAGCAATCACCTGCCCCTCCCTTCATTCCTTAGAAGGCTACTTCTACTGGGCCTCCTTGCATTCTGGCACATATCTGATTTCAGAAATGAATCTTTCAGCTAGTTACACTTTTGCCAAATTTGTATCAAGATGAAGTCTCTCCAATTCAGTATTCTTTGCATGGTCAATGCCAGACAGATTCAGTTACCATTAAGCGCACGCACGATTGCCGCACACTGCTCATCCTAATGACTTTTCAGCCCAGCCATCCACTACCGCAGGCACACACTGCATAGGCTCATTCAATGCATCCTACTTTCAACTGAAAGAGGAAGCTTGTCTCTGTAATTATTATTTTGGATCTTGATCCTTTACAACTGATGTATTTCTTGAACTGACCTTTCTATTTTGGCAAATTACTTTACCCTAACACTTGCTATCATTATTTTTATCATCACTGTACTCATGTCTGCTTTTGTATTGTTGTGATTGTTGTCATTGTTATCTCAGATCCAATATTTTATGTGTTCAGATCTTATCTGTCCATCTAGGGCTGTGCTTCTGCTGGTTTTGTAAATACTTCTCATTCAATTTTTACTACACTTAGATTCAGAAAAGAAAGTCTGTTACTGCTATATCATGAATAAATCAATAACTCACCCTTAAACTAAATTATTAACCTTATCAGCTTTAAAACAAAATAAAACACAAAATTGTTGTTCAAACATTTATCAGTTACATATATAGTAAAGTAGCTATATCAGGTATATATACTAAATTAGATATATTATTTGCCAGTTATATTAAATTAGCTATAACCTCTATATAGATTCTAATATATTATCATTGATAAGAGATTACATTGCCATTTCCTTAGTCTTTAAGGAATTAAGTAAATATATAGACTCCAGTTAACTTATCCCTATTTTGTACATCTCAAGTGATTATATAATATGTATTAGACTAGAAAAGTAGATTTTACCTCTGGCTGTTCCACTAAATTGCTACATGACCTGTACAAGCTACTTACCTGTGTGA
>VMDR010035397.1:0-10773 GCA_007922815.1 Macrotus californicus | reverse complement strand
TACTTAAATAGTTCAAAATATGGGTTCCAGTTTTACAGATTTGCCAGATGGAATCTAAAAGCTGGGGTATATGATGAGGCAAGTTTGAATAATAATTGCACTTAACTATCATTCTTGCAGCAACACGTACAATCTAACCACAGAAATTTCGAAAGTCACTGAGATTTTTTCCTAGCTACAGATAATGCAAATAAAAGCATAATCAAACAAGCACACAAAAACTACTTTAGGCATATTTCATGGTAAGTTATAAGACTGCATAAAACATAAAATTTACCGAACAGAAAAACATTTGGGGAAGTCCTACTTTACAAACATGGTTGCAACGTTTTTTGTTAATAAAAACAAAAAATGACAAAAGAGCTCAATTTTCCTAATCAAATATGATCACAATAAAATAAATCTCAACAATTTAGAGGAAAGAGCTTACCACAATTGTTTAGCATATATAAGATTAAATCAGACATAAATAATCTGAATATTTTTTAGGCCTTATAAACTTACTTTTAAACTAATGACATTTGTAAAGGCATGTGAATTTTTAAACATTTAATATCAATATTTGTCGTCCCTGGCTGGTGTGGCTGAGTGGATTGAGTGCCGGCCTGTGAACCAAAGGGTCGCTGTCTTGATTCCCAGTCAGGGCACATCCCTGGGTTGCAGGCCAGGTCCCCAGTGCAGGGCGCATGAGAGGCAACCACATATTGATGTTTCGCTCCCTCTCTTTCTCCCACCGTTACCCTCTGTCTAAAAGTAAATAAAATCTTTAATATATATATGTTAGAAAAACTTTCAACAGGGTGTAAATTTTAAGGCAAACAGGCATGTTATCAAATGAAAAATAAAACAAAACAGAGGATTTGGTACTAACAGGACCAACTCAATGCAGCCAGTACTACAGGTTTCCAAGCCTTCATCAGACCCTCACGTGCCATAAATGCAGCTTCCAAACACCACTCCCCTCAAAGACTACCTTAGGTGACCACATGTGTTCCATGGGGGAGAAAAGGAGTATAAAAATTATAAATTGTGCTTTGCTTTCTTTTTTTGAACGTAAGTAAATATTCATCAATTCGAACAATGAAATGTGAAAAAAAACTTTCAAAACTTCCTCTCCTTTTTCCTGGTTAGCACGGATGACTGTCAAGAGTTGTCAAACTCAGATTTTCTTTATGAAAGATGAAAAGCATTTCAAATCACAAAAAAGTATAAAAACTTGTATATAATAAATAAAATCACAATCTTAATAATAAAGATAAATAAGTTTGCAAAGCCTGAATCAGTCAATCAACAACAGTGAGGCAACACTGAGGAATTTTTCCACAGTAAAACACTACCATTAAAAGGAACATTAAGACTAGAAGCTGGATAAAGCGCAAGGAGAACAGGAACCAGGAACCATGGGTCGCTTGAAACTCACCCTTACTGATAATGAAAATTGCAGTGTAAAAATAAACATCATAAGCGATCACTGTTCCTCAGTGAAAAAGTCCTTCCTTTGGCTTAGCATTTCCACAGACAGTAAAGAATCTAACCCATGGATCATCACCATCTCAGCCCACTACGTAACATGACTGAGCTGCTCTCTCAGAAAAAAGAACCCAATGAAATTTCTAGGAAGAGGAGGCAGAAAACACGCATCACGCCACTCTGGCATTGTTCTGAGCCTTGTCTTCTCACTGGTGACTGTGAGCGTAGCTTGGCAGTCCTGACAGTGACGCCAGGAGAGGAGAGGAAAGTGCCAACAACTGAGCAGTAAGTAGGAAATACTTTTGTCTTGCTTAATTTAAGTAATTTAAGATAATTCAAAAAACAAACTTCTTATATTTTTTAAAGATGCAGAAAGAAAGAAACGGCAAAGTTTGCTTCATTTTAAATCCAAAATGCAGAATTCAAAAAAACATTTTTTTAAGAAAGATTTTATTTATTTTTAGAGAAAAGGGAAGGGAAGAAGAAGGAGAGGGCGAGAAACATCAGTGTGTGGTTGCCTCTTGTGCGACCCACCCCCACCCCGAACCTGGCCCGAAACCCAGGCACGTGCCCTGACTGGGAATCGAACCAGCGACCCTTTGGTTCGCAGCCCCTGCTCAATCTACTGAGCTACACCAACCAGGGCCAAAAAATTTTCATAGTAGTAACTGAACTAGTTTCTAAAACTCATGGAGGTCTTGAAGGGGATTCAGATCTCATCTTATACAAGCCTGTTATTCACAAACAGAAAAACTGATCTTCAATAGGAATTCCCACTAGGTCCAACCTTGAAGTAGTATTAGCAGGGGTGGGACTCTAACCCAGGTCTCCTGGTTCCTTGGGAGAGTGCATTTCTCTACTTACTTTTGAAATCTATCCCAAAAGATACTTTAAATTCCATACTTTTTACCATACCCAGAGTAAGGGCATTCTGGGTTTAGAGACTGTTCAAGTGCTTCCATTTCAGAGGATTTAAAGAGAATCCACACCTATAAAGATGCTGTGTCTCACAGATTTGCCAGTTTGAAAATGTCACTTTAACTATCAATTTATAATATTCTAATAGTCAAAAGGTTTTTTATAAAAGATTTTTTTAAATTTATTTTTTAGAAGAGATGGGAAAGGAGTGAGAAAAAGAGAAAGAGAAACATTTGAGTTTGCAGGTTGATGCCCAACCCAATGAGTCAAAAGTTTCTGACTTTCATTAAACTAAACCTCCAGAGGGAAGAGGGCTACAAAGATTTAGAAGCCATGTAACAAAGGAAAATGCACACAAAGCCTTAAAATCTGGTGTGTATACACATGCATGTACAGCATGTGTGTGCACGTGTAAAATCCTATCTTCAAGGGAAACAAGCAGGTGAAGAGTTGCCACTGTTGATGTAAGGAAGCAATTGGGAGCACTTTTCTACATTTTCCCTCTTTTATGTTTCAAAACTATGAAATTCATTTTTCTTCAGCTTAGGTGCCTTCACTCAGACCCTAGTAGATCCATTTAGTGTCAAACACTAAGACATAGACACAGGTAGCTACTTGGGACAAAAAGATCTATCTAATTCACAAAGGGGACACTGTTACATCAAAAAGGGTATGCAGTTAGAGAACTTCCGGCCAAGATGGAGGTGTAGGTAGACACACTGTACCTCCTCGCACAACCAAAAGGACAACAACAAATTTAAAAACAAAAAACAACCAGAACTGACAAAATCAAACTGTATGGAAGTCCGACAACCAAGGAGTTAAGGAAGAAACATTCATCCAGACCAGTAGGAGGCGCGGAGACGGGCAGCTGGAGCGGATAGGACTCTCGGCGAGGCAGCAGCCAGCAGACCGGGCAGTCCCACACCCATGTGCGGATAAATTGGGAGGAACAACTGGGGAGCGAGATAGACCAAGCAACCCAGAGTTCCAGCTCGGGGAAATAAAGTCTCAAAGCCTCTGATTGAAAACTCCTGTGTGGGTTGAGGTGGCGGCAGCAGGAGAAACTCCCAGCCTCACAGGAGAGCTCATTGGAGAGACCCACAGGGTCCTAGACTGCACACAAGCCCACCCACCTGGGAATCAGCACCAGAAGGACCCAATTTGACTGTGGGTAGTGGGGAAGTCACTGAAAACCGGCAGAGAGTGGAGCAAGCGACATTGTTCCCTCTCAGACCCCTCCCCCATGTACAGAGTCACAACGCAGTGATGTGGCTGCCCCGCCCTGGTGAGCACCTAAGGCTCCGCCCCTTACTATGTAACAGGTGCACCAAGACAACAAAAGTGGCTGAAATGAAAGAACAGATCAACGCTCTCCAGAAAAAATACAACTAAGTGATGAAGAGACAGCCAACATATCAGATGCACAGTTCAAAATACTGGTAATCAGGACACTCACAGAATTGGTTGAATTTGGTCACAAATTAGATGAACAAATGAAGGATACGATAAGGGAAATGAAGGAAAATGTACAGGGAACCAACAGTGATGGGAAGAAAACCAGGACTCAAATCAATGGTGTGGACCAGAAGAAAGAAGGAAACATCCAACCAGAACACAATGAAGAAACAAGAATTCAAAAAAACAGAGAGAGGCTTAGGAACCTCCAGGATGTCTTTAAACATTTCAATATACGAATCATAGGGGTGCCAGAAGAAGAGGAAGAGAAAGAAACTGAAAACTTATTTGAACAAATAATGAAGGAGAACTTCCCCAATCTGGCAAAGGAAATAGACTACCAGGAAGTCCAGGAAGCTCAGAGAGTCCCAAAGAAGTTGGACCCAAGTAGGAACACACCAAGGCACATCATAATTACATTACCCAAGATGAAATATAAAGAGAGAATCTTGAAAGCAGCAAGAGAAAAGGAGACAGTAATCTACAAAGGAGTGCCCATCAGACTGTCAGCTGATTTCTCAAAAGAAACCTTACAGGCAAGAAGGGGCTGGCAAGAAGTATTCCAAGTCATGAAAGGCAAGGGCCTACATCCAAGATTACTCTATCCAGCCAAGCTATCATTTAGAATGGAAGAGCAGATAAAGTGCTTCCCAGATAAGGTCAAGTTCAAGGAGTTCATCACCACCAAGCCCTTATTATATGAAATGTTAAAAGGACTTATCTAAGAAAAAGAAGATCAAAAACATGAACAGTAAAATGACAACAAACTCACAGTTATTAACAACCAAACCTAAAACAAAAACAAAAACAAACTAAGCAAACAACTAGAACAGGAACAGAATCACAGAAATGGAGGTCACATAGAGGGTTATCATCAGGGGAATGGGTGGGGAGAGAGGGGGAAAAGGTGCAGGGAATAAAAAGCATAAATGGTAGGTAGAAGATAGACAGGGGGAGGTTAAGAATAGTATAGGAAATGTAGAAGCCAAAGAACTTATATATATGACTCATGGGCACGAACTAAAGAGGGGGAATGTGGGTGGGAAGGGGTGTGCAGGGTGGAGGGGAATGAAGGGGAAAAATGGGACAACTGTAATAACATATCAATGAAATATATTTTTTAAAAAAGGGTATGTAGTTAAAGAAGTTTCTTTAATCCTATCTTCAAGTTGCTTTGAATCTAACAGCTCTGTGCATAAGAATGAACTCTATCACAGCCAACAGAAAATGACCATGACTGGCCTCTACTTTCATCCTCATTTCAGGGATAAGCAAACACCTGGAAGATACCTCAAACCCATGGGCAGAACTGAGTTTCACGCTATTTGTAGCCAAATTAGATGAGTTAGACACACATAAATCCTAAGGAGAGCCAAATGTGACAAACATGGAAATGAATGCCACCTATTGAGAGCACTTAACGTGTTCTACCAAGGCAGGACTTCACATAATCTTCATAGCAACCCTCTTAAAGGGTGACAGAATTCTAATTCTCCCCTATACAGCAAATGAAGAAACCAGGTTCTAGAGATATTAAATCATTTACCCAACATCAAATAAGCAGAAAATAACACATCATACCCCAGAGCCTGCATCTATCTGATTCCAAGCCTGTAACCCTTTCCCCTCTATTTTGAAGGCTCCTATTCAAAGCACTTCTATTTGAGTTGATGTGTTGATGGGCCGTAATAGAAAGCACTTCAAAGTACTTTCTATTACGGTCCATCAACACGTCAACTGTTAAACTAAGGAGACCAAGTTTCTGATGAAACTCCCAATTTTTCCAATTTTAAAAAAGTTCTTATTCCATCAACAGATGTTAAAACACTGTTAGGAGACAAATGAATGGATATAAGCCTGCCTCTGTCTGAAAGGCAGAGAAGAAAAGGGGGTAGTGAACCAGGTGTGATTTACTGGGCTCATCCATCAGATTAGGCAAAAATGATAGGAAAACAGACCATAAAGAAAAGTAAAATAGTATTTGGTGACCCTCCCCCTAATATTCATGTACTCTGACTTCTAAAGGCAAATAAAAAAATGGCATACAGAAAGGGGGGTTCAACAGCTGAGGCCACTGGGAGATCACCCTCTCTTAAATGCAAACTATGCATTTGCAAGCTGTCCTTTCAGAAAACTTTAGTGCTTTGGGTCAAATAACAACTAGAAACAGTAAAAATTTGAAATGAAAAACTAAGCTCTTTCCTTTATGTGCCAGTTATCAACGGCTTGCCTTTCAGCTCAAAACTCACCTTGTTTGCCGGTACAGTAAAAATGAATCTGGGCTCTTTAAATATTTTCCCATTTCAGCTGGCACAATGTTAAGCTTTGCCACTAGAGGGCACTATAGAGATATAGCAGGAGGAAAAGATTTCCTTTCCAGGGATCTTATGAGCTTGCACAGCAGGGCTCCTCCTGCAGTCCAGGTAGCTTCTACAGATTTTGGCTTTTCCAGTGCCCAGCTGCCTTACTGCAAAGCTTCTTCAGGGCCAGGCTTCAGTTGTAATGTACTGCAACCAACTGTACCCAGTGGCCAACAGCTTCCCCTGGTACCCTCTCCTTTCTCAGGCAGTTTTGCAGCAGAGTGCCTTCTCTAAGAAACCTCCAGCATCCTAGAGGGCAGAATTATGATAACTTCCAGAGGGTGGATTTGTAGTAAGTTCCACTGACATGGCACCACAGCAACTTCCTACCCATCAGGAAGCCACATCCTGCCCTATCCAGAAAGGTCTAAATCTCAGCCACCCACCCACCTGGGTGGAGGGGACTCTTACCTAACACTACTACCATGAAAAAAAAAGAGGCATAAAGTTTGGCAGGCCTTTTTTGAGTTTTGGAGTTTTGTCCTGAAGGCATCCAGCCATGTAAAATGAAAAAGAGACATTTATTTAAGAAGATAGAAGAAACATTGTACATAGGACAATGACACCTCACAGTCCACATCAAATTAGGCACCTTGGGACCTCACACAGTTCCCATCACCATCAGCTGTCCCGTCGTATTTTCCTGAATCTCATTGATGGTCTGAAATCTTTTCCCTTTCAAAGGTGATTTTAGTTTTGGGAAAAGGCAAAAGTCTCAGGGGGCCAAATGTGGGCTGTGGAGGGGCTGAGTCACCTGGGTGATTCAATGTTTTACCAAAAAAACTGCACGAGATGTGATGTATGAGCAGGCCAACTGTCGTGATGAAGTGCCAGTCACCAGTTGCCCATACCTGTGGCCTCCTGAATCATCCAAATAGCCTCCACGGAGGAATATTCAAGTTTAACAAAAAATGTGATGCAGATTCATTGCTCTACTTGCCCAGTAATTTTGAAGGCGATGGTCACACAGTACACATGCTCACTCAATTGTGTCTACCACCCCCAATGACTGTACAGTGCAGTTGTCCCTGTTCATGAATGCACATTCCAGTCCACTCTCCTTGGCTGCCAGGTTACATTGATGTCACGCAAACTGTTCTCATTATATTAACAACGGCTGCACTTTTTCCAGACAGACCTTGTATACTACATTTAAGTGTGCTACACCTCAGCCTGCCCACCAAGTCACCTGGGGATTTCCAATTCTCAGTGAGGAACTGAACAAAAGAATGCTATGAAATAAGTTTGGTGCACGCAAGCTGCTGTATCACATGGGATCTATGATTCAGCAAATCCAAGGTTATCTGAAGTCAATGCCAAACAGAGGCTGTAAGGAGCCTCTAGTTACTGTGCACAATAGCAGCTCTTCACTAAAGGACACTGGTGCTGCTCTGGCCAGGTGGTTGGAACATTGTCTTGAACACCAAAAGGTTGCAAGTTCAATCCTCAGTTGGGGCATGTATGGGAGGCAACCAATCAATGTTTCTCTCTCTTTCTTTCTCTCTCCACCCCTTCTCTCTCTCTCTCTAAGAATCTATAAACATATCCTCAAGGTGAGGATTTAAAAAAAAAGACACTGTGCTAAAGCAGCCAGCTTTCCCCAACACTCCACAGGGTGAATTTCCAGCAAGTGCCACGGGCAGGATTTCCGGCATGTGTCACTGCCATGGTACTACAGTGCTGCTCCACAGCCATTAGTGAGCCACAGCTGTATACTCCCCAGCATCAACCCTTGAGAAGAAGGCTCTTCCATAGGTACTCTATCTCAGCCCCAGGAGAGGCAGCTGCTCCTTATATTTTTATATTCTTTAGAGTTCTCTTTTGTATTAGCCAATCCCTCATTACTCCAATTCCCTGTAATACTTAATAATCCTTTATAATAAATTTTCCCTATTCAAGATACTACATAGTTTTCCTCTCTTGATTCGAGTTACACCAATATAGCTTATTAATACCTTGGGTAGTTCACTGCTATGAAAACCAACACAAGAACCTCACTTGAAACAATTAAGAGTTCATTTTAACTTGTTTTACTTTTAAAGTTCAAAGTTAAATAGGAATGATTTATAGCGAGTTAAAGCATAGTACTAAGTCTGAATTAATGCATATATTTCTTAATAGGACTGTTTCAATAATGGACTGGCAAGCTGTATATTCTTTCTCCATATATTCTATAGTCTAAACTAGCATTAATCAGTACCTAACTTACAATCACCAGTTTTCAGCATTATTTTTATTAATTCCTTATCTCAAGTTTTAAAAGGCCTAAAATATGGAAACCAAAATTAAAGATAACGTTATAAAAATAATTTTTGTTACTTTTCAGGAGCAGTTCTTACACATAAACACTGACAATCTCAAATAACATGGGTCAAGGTTATTGGCTTGACTTTCTCCTCATTCCAGTAAGAGACTTTATCACGCTGGCCAGCTCCTAACCACAAGGAAGCCCAAATAAACATGTGATGGTGGGTTGGTGCAAGCACAGCAATATCTTGGGAAATGACTTAAAAAGCAGAAGACCCATAGTGTTATCTTCTTAAAACAGTGTTTTAATGTCTGCTGTGCCTATTAACTGTAAATACACTAAGGAGTTCATTATTCTTTAACAGTTCAACAAAATTTTAAGCCTAACAAATTCCAATAACCTATTTACAAAATCAAAAACCAAAACAAGAAAGTCCACTGAAATTATCTAAGAGGGAGCACTCTCACACAAGTGAAAGTGGCCGTCAACACTGCCCCGAAGAGGGAGAAAAGGGGAGCCTGCACAGGACACTGAGAAGCAAACAAGGGCTTTGTGGTTTTCAATAAACGTGAGAATCTCATTCTAACTTCTGAAACCACACAAACAAAAAAAAAACCCTAAATATCACTGATAGTTCATTTTGAATGACTCCATAAATAAAATGTATAAAATTGTTAGCAGCCACCATTATGAGGTCTAAAAAAAAAAAGGAATTACTCTTCAGGTAACAAGTTACTGCTTAAATGGTTGCTTTTAAAAAACAGAAATGCTGCTTTTACATGGAAATTTCTTTTTTTTTAAATACAGTTTTTCTTACTTGAGAGAGTCCAGGGGACGATGCATGTCCCGGGGGCGTTGCCGCAAGACTTGGATGCCCCTTGTTTATCTCGTGTGCCGCATAAGGGGAAGGGGTCGGGGGTCCCGGCTGTCTTGCTACCTGTGAGAAAATCAGTATTGAGGAAGAATATTATAATCGTAACTTAGTATTAATAAATAGAGCCTAACTGGCAAACTTTTTAAAATGGAAGCCTCTGTCTCACAACTTACACTAAAGTGCCAACCGGACCAAAGGCTTAAATAATAAACATGAATATTTTCATCAATTCGGTAAAATTCTTGAAGCATAATCTAACACCAAAACCCCTGAAGGAAAAAAATACACTAAATGAAAGAAGCCAGACTTGAAACTGCATAATGTACAATGCCATTTATAGTACATTTGGTAAAAGGAACAGAAAAGAGATAAATGATGGCAAAAAGATGAGGATAACTACAAAAAGACAGGGAGATTTTAGGGAGTGACATGCCTTCTGTGTCTTGATTACAGTGGGGATTGCAAGTCTGTGTGTTTGTCAAAACTCACAGAACTGTACACTAAACAAGTGAATTTTACTTTATACAAATTACACTTTAATAAAACTGAATCCAAAAAAAGGCAAGTTACTTAGAGTATAATCTCATTTTTGTTTTTAAACAGTACATGTACATGTGTGTCTATTTCTATCTGTAACTGCATATGTGTGCACACATATACACATAAGTACATTCTGACAAGTATACACGTCATGTTAAAAAGAGCTGTAAGGAGATGCACGAAGATCTTAATAGAAAGCATTCCAGGTGTTTCTTTTTTCCTCATTTTTATTTTCTAATATAGTTCAACAGAAAAATAACTGGCATTGTATGTAAACATTACATTTTCCCAGCTTTTTGCTGGCACTAAACTGCCCATCAGCCTGTGACTGCTATGAGACCACTTCACTCAGGCCCCTTTCTAGAACTGAGCAATCAACCCCAGCTAGCTCCTCTTTACCCCAGTTTAACCCAGACTAGCTCTGCCCTCCATGGATGGAGGGCAATCCTGCAATCACCTAATATTAAAGTGTCTACTCACCACAGGGTGGGGTTCTTTAATTCAGTGGGCCATAACCCTAATGATAACTACAGACTTCTTCCTAGAATCATATTTTAATGCCTCACTAATTTTTCTGAATTTTTATACAGTTACTAAATAAATGCTTATTAAACAAATAAATAAAAAGACTGCTGATTTTACAAATCTAAAAATTAACAACATATTCAAGGTTCTTTGGGACTTGTAACAGGCAAAGAAATTAAACACTCTTCTATTGAATATTCAGTATTTGATAGGGCAATTAAGCAACTGCAGAATGACAACACTGGACCGAGATGCTCATCCTTACAATCTCCTGCCCACAGGATTCCTCTGACAGCTAGAATGTGCTTTGAAAAGCCTTTTTAAAAATGTACAAAATGGAAGTTAAATGTTTCCATTTCTATCAAAGCTTACAGTAAAAA
>VMDR010035396.1:0-10774 GCA_007922815.1 Macrotus californicus | reverse complement strand
GGTCCTTGCCTTTCATGACTTGGAATACTTCTTGCCAGCCCCTTCTTGCCTGCAAGGTTTCTTTGGAGAAATCAGCTGACAGTCTGATGGGCACTCCTTTATAGGTAACTGTCTCCTTTTCTCTTGCTGCTTTTAAGATTCTCTCTTTATCTTGCATCTTGGGTAATGTAATTATGATGTGCCTTGGTGTGTTCCTCCTTGGGTCCAACTTCTTTGGGACTCTCTGAGCTTCCTGGACTCCCTGGAAGTCTATTTCCTTTGCCAGATTGGGGAAATTCTCCTTCATTATTTGTTCAAATAAGTTTTCAGTTTCTTTCTCTTCCTCTTCCCCTTCTGGCACCCCTATGATTCAGATGTTGGAACATTTAAAGACATCCTGGAGGTTCCTAAGCCTCTCATTTTTTTTGAATTCTTGTTTCTTCATTGTGTTCTGGTGGAATGTTTCTTTCTTTCTTCTGGTCCACTCTGTTGATTTGAGAGCCAGTTTCCATCCCATCACTATTGGTTCCCTGTACAGTTTTCTTTATTTTACTTTGCATAGCCTTCATTTTTTTTATCTAATTTGCAACTATATTTAACCAGTTCTGTGGGTGTCCTGATTACCAGTGTTTTGAACTGTGCATTTGATAGGTTGGCTATCTCTTCGTTGCTTAGTTGTATTTTTTTCTAGAGCTTTGATCTGTTCTTTCATTTGGGCCATTTTTTTTTTTTTTGTCTCAGTGCACCTGTTACGCAGTAAGGGGCAGAGCCTTAGGTATTCACCAGGGCGGGGCAGCCAGGTCGCTGCGTTGCGACATTGTACGTGGGGGAGGGGTCCAAGAGGGAACAATGCCGCTTTCTCTGCTCTCTGCAGGTTTCCAGTAATTTCCCCTGCTACCCACAAGCAAATTGGGCCCTTCTGGTGCTGATTCCCAGGTGGGTGGGCTGTGTACGTTCTAGGACCCTGTGGGTCTCTCCAACAAACTCTCCTGTGAGGCTAGGAGTTTCTCCCCCTGCCGCCTCAACACCCACAGGTGTTTTCAATCAGAAATTTGGGGCTTTACTTCCCTGCGCTGGGACGCTGTGTTGTGTTGTCTGTCTCGTTCCCCAGTTGTTCCTCCTGGTTTTTCCTCATGTGGGTGAGAGACTGCCCAGTACGTCAGTTGCTGCCACCTCGCCCGGTCGCCACTTTGCTGCAAGTCCTCTCCACCTGGTTGCCTGTCTCCGCCCCTCCTACCGGTCTGGGTGAGTGTTTCTTCTTTAAGTCCTTGGTTGTTGGATTTCCATACAGTTCGATTTTCTGTCAGTTCTGGTTGTTGTTGTCCTTCTTTTGGTTGTGTGAGGAGGCACAGTGTGTCTACCTACACCTCCATCTTGGCTGGAAGTCAATACTATTTTTAATGTAATTGCTGTACTGTAAAGACCATGCAAAATTTCTCACTAAGTATTCACCTTTCCATTGCTATATAGCTGTTGATAATAGTATAACAATGGGACCGTATGCCCAATTAAGATAATAGGTAGGCTATCAGTATAATCGGCCCTACCTAAGTGCATTATAAATATTATATAATTTAGTCCTGACCATAACCCTATTATGCAAGTATTATTATCATCTTGATTTTATGAATGGGAAACTGAGGCCTAGAGAAATGAGCAACCTACACAAGGTAATGTGAAGGGTGAGCAGCAAAAGCAGGGATTGAATTTATCTGACTCTCCAGTCACACTCTTAAGTAAGGTGCTGTGTCTCACCCACTCCATAGAAACTTATACACGTGTACTTGCAAGAACACACAAATGGGTGGACATTAAAGAAAGAAAAGGCAGAAAACACATAATGTTGACATGTTCGTAGAAACTTTTTTACACTTGCTACTTTTTTTTAATGAGTTAGACCTTTAAGATATCTGAATCTGCTTATGCTCTCCTCATTTGCTTTTCTGAAACCATATTTTTTCCAACCACAGATTTTTCCAGCCACATACATCCACCCACTTCATGTTATTTTTTTGATCACCCATAAACAAATTCATCAATCCTTCCTTTAAAAAGTAGCAAAAATCACCATAATCATTACTTTATCTGGATATTTTTCTTGTAAAAAGATACAATGGTTTAGGGAGTTGTTTCCCTCCTTTCTATTTCCAAACCAAGCATCTCTCCCTCTTCAGAAATGAGCAAGAGTGGGTGTTTGGGCTCTGGCAGAGTGGGGGTGCAGAATTCCAGTGGAGAGAAACTACATAGAATTTTGGCAGCCTCTGAACCAGAGGTACTCATGGCCAAAAGACCAGAGCTGAGAGTCGGGGCTCCATTATTCATGTCTGACGGAAACTTCACTTATGGATCAGACTGATGTCCAACAGAAGTACCTTGGGAGGATTTGCGAGTTGACCTGACTCTCAAAGAGTGTGCTACATAGGTAGACTGATGCTTAAAAGGGGCTAGGATTCCATTAATTCATTCATCATATTTATTGTGCAACTACTATGTGCAAAGGCTTACTTCAAATGGCGGGGATACAAGAATAAAACAAAAGAAAGGAGAAAAATAAAAGAAATACCTGGCCTTTTGGAACTATCATGTGATGTAAGTAGGTTCACATCATCTGCCCAGAAATAGCCAGTGCTGCTACCAAGTAGAGCAGGTCTGGTTGTAACCTGACACCTCAAGGGGTTCAGGCATAAGTCCTGGGTCCCCCGGAGTCAGATCACTGAATTGTCTCTTTGAAGCCATTCTCACCTTGCTTGAGGTGAGGTAAAAGCCCTTATCACTTCTCACCCTTGGGGACAGGGTGGGAGCTCAGCATACAGACAACTTCTCCAGAGACTTTCCTTCCCAGCTCTAGATCACACATGTTCCTGGCTGGAGTCAGGTGATGCCTAGTCCTGGGAAAACGGTTTTACAGTCTCTTAGCATGCATGGCAAGACTTGTTTAGGTGGCCTAAAATGGTGCCTTCTGTTTTCTTTCACATCACTGTGAACTATTAAATTGGGTGCCCTCCTGCGTATTTTTAGGTTGGTAATTAAAATTTTTATCCCATATTTAAATAGTTTCAAAGGATATAATTACTGACATTAGAAGAAAACCTGTTTCACTACTCTTGTAACACATGCAGTGAAATCTATCACAGACATCTGATACCCATCGCTACCCTTTTAAAGTATGTGCACAAGATCTTTTCTCACAGCTGGAAATTTCACAAAATCCTTTTACTCCTTGAATTTAGGCCCATCCCAATTTCCTCCACAGGAGGTTTGCCTTAAGTAATAGGTTGAAAAGCTTGACATTATTTTCCTGATCACCCTGTCATACTTTCCTGGGACTAAAATATGCTTATACATCAAAATATAACTTAACATTTTTATGGCTGCAAGTTTCTAAGTATTTACAAATGTTCTGGATTGAGCTCTCATTACAATTAAAATTACTGTGTAATTGACCAAGAGGAACAAACTCTCACTGTTCCCAGGGTTCCTGACAATCACACTCTTCAAAGAGATGCTGTCTTCAGATATTCAAGGTTGATCTGCTCTCCTGAGTGACAATTTCTCAGTGATTCTAACTTTCGAGTGCTCCAATAGAGAGGCTTTCTTATCGTGCATTAATGTATACTATAAAATACTAGTGTATTCTCCAGTAAGCATAGTAATCTAGTGTACATTTTATCAACTAACTGCTCTTTACATGTATATTTATGTTCAAATTGTTTCTTTTTCCTTTTAGCTTCCTTAAGTGCATAAATTATATCACCACATTTCTTTATACACCTCTAGTGTTTGGACAATTATAAAAAGGCAGAAACCTAATTGTCTCCAGGACAGAACTTAGTTACAAGGAACAATTCCCTAACTAATTATACCTGGCTTCTTACAATTACAGAGACTCATTTCTGTATGGGATCCTAGGGAAGGCAAACGCACATTAGTGCTCGAAGGCTCTTTGGCAGCACTTCCCCAGTTGGTATCGCATTCTTCCCTGCAATGGCTAACAGAAACTCTTAAACACGGCAGGGTGGGTACCTCGCTGTTAGAGCTCTTATGAATTATGTATTTTTCAAGTAGATATCAAATTAACATGGATCCCCACTTCATCATTTTGGTGCCCCCAAAAGAATTACTGCATCTTTCACCTTGTGGTTCAAATGAGTTCAGAAGAGGAAGACAGCATTAGGTGATGGAAAGGGCCTTGTGATCTCAATTAGATTAATAGACACTCACCTTAATCCAGTTCCACCGTATCTAACAAGGACTAAGTCTTGCTGTATAAATAATAAACTAGTAAACACAGACCATGCCATAGCCAGAGTTCACTCATGTTTGACATGAATTCCCAACTAAATCTGGGGCAAGAAAACAATCACCATTATTATTTATTGAATATTTAATATGTATCAAATTTTATAAGTGGATTATCTCACACTGGTATTAATCCTATGAGACAGGTACAGCTGTGGACCTCATTTAAAAAACAGAGAATTGAAATTTAGAGAAAATAAATTATATTTGCTAAACTTGTATAGGTGGATAAATGAAGAATTAGCGTCCCAAAATGTTCCATATTCATACCTACATAAAGATAACTACTGTCATTATGGAGAGGTTTCAGAAATCTTCCCAGTACTAGTTACTCAAGGCTGAATTCTCTAACAGGTGATGACATGACAGATGGAGGGTAAGAAATCTGGTAATTCCTATTGGTCATTATTTTCCTGTATAAGACACAAGAGCAACTTCTATATAGTTCTTATCAACAGATTCAGTAAGGTTAATAGAGGACTAATGGTGAACCTTGCCTAAGAAGTGGTATTTCATGACGATTCTTGGGTAGGAATTAAGTGCCGCCTCTGGACTGGTACCTGTGGCTAGGGATGGCCTAGAGTGCTTTAAGGAAGGGTGTCCACCAAAAGGCAGACATTTTGCTTTTTTGTGTGGTCCTGCAAAAAGCAATATCCATGATATATGCAGACTTTTTGATTATTCTTATTTTCATGGAAAGACAGGTGCCTTGGCATTTATGCATAATAAACTTAGGGTCTTTTCAGTATCCAAATTAATTTAAGCTCACTAGATACTACTCTTAGTAACCATCTTCATGAAAACAGTTCCAAAATCCTCTGTACAAGTTTAGCCAAAATAACAGGATGGCTGAATTTTTAAAGAGCAATAAAATTTCCACAAGGCAAAAGTATCATTTGAGGAAGATAACTTATGTTACTATTTCGTGAAATGGTCAAATTCCTCCGGAAACTCTTACTTCAATATAAACTTTAAAACAGGGTAGACCGAACCGGCCTAAGAATTAAGTCAATATGGTTTTTTCAACATGAACCCTTTTCATGGTGGCGGCACATTTATTCTGAGATCAGCAATGGGCTGTCATTCAGACATAACATAAAAGTGAAGCCAAATGAATATGAGCAGATAGTCATATACATTTTACAAAAATACCCAGATGACACACAAGCTGTGTTACTATCATAAATGGAGTCAAATTACCCAAGCAGAGAAATAATTTTTGTTTTCCCTTCATAAAAATGCGTAATGTTGGTACTGTGGCCGAATAAGTAGAATTGTAAGTTTGTCACATTTCAGAATTTGCAGTTACTTCATGTTTCTTTGAAAATTTGATCACGTATCTGATACTTTTGAATGTCAGATTATGCTTATTGATACATCAGTTTCCCATTGCTGTTGTAACAAATGACCACAAACTCAATGGGTTAAAACAACACAGATTCACTGTCTTGTCATTCCGGAAGTTGGAAATCTGAGATGGGTTATCAACATGACTAAAATCAAGGTGTCCACAGAGCTCAGTCACTTCTAGAGGCTCTGGGGAAGGATCAGCTCCTGGTGGACATTTCTACAACTTCTAGAGGGTGACAGCATGCTGTGGCTCACGGCCGCATCACTTTGATCTGTTCTGCCATCACATGTCCCTCTCTCACTCTGACTCCACTGCCACCCTTTTATAAGAACTGTTATCAAGCCCACTTGGATAATCCAGGATAATCTCCCCATCTCAAAGTGTTTAATTTAGTCACATATGCAAATAAGATAACATATACCTGATGCCATATTGGGTAACATACTCACAGGTTCTGGGGATTAGGATGTAAACATCTTTGGAGGAGAGACAGGATTAGTCTATCACTTGTGGTAACATAAATAAAAACCCAGGTTATAGTGGAAAGAGCCTGGGCTTTGTAGCAGTTGGACAGCTCTGGGATAGAATTCCAGCTCCTCACTGTCAGCCTCCTGGTGTGGCTCAGTGGGTTGAGTGCTGGTCTGCAAACCAAAAGGTTGTAGGTTTGATTCCCAGTCAGGGCGCATGCCTGGGTTTGGGGCCAGGTTCCCCAGTTGGGGGCGTGTAAGAGGCAACCAATTGATGAATCTTTTGCGCATTGTGATCTCTCTCTTTCCTTTTCCCTTCCCCTCTAAGAGGTAAATAAAATATTTTAAAAAAAGACTGTATTATCTGCAAAGTGGTTACTCCTCAAAGCACTCATGGAAGAGTTAGGTGAAACTCTTTTAATCCCACCTAGATTACAGGTGGGACTTTTAAAGACATTCTCAGGAAATGTTTCATTCTCATTGGCTGGAATTATGTATTGTGTCAAACCCTGAACCTGTAAGGAACCTGAGCAAGTGAATAGAATTATTCTGCACAAAATGAATCAGAGCTCATTTATGGAGCTGGGGCTAAACTGATCCACAGGCTTTAAGGAGAGAGAGGGATAGACAATAAAATAAGGGAAAATAGTGTTCTTTTAAGAAAGAGGAGTGGGAAATGAATGCTGAATAGGCAACCAACAATATCTGTTGCTGAGCTTTTAAATCTTAGCCTAAGTAATGATTACAACAAAGAACAACTCTGAACACACAATTGCCTTTATTCTGTGACATGAATTAATATGTTTAAACTATTTAGAATATTGCTTGACACATAATAAGTATTCAGTATATGTTAGTGACAATTAGTATGTTATGATTACTATTCACTGGCTTTATTACAAATATTTTTATTAATACTGTGAACACATATAAAATAGTAAACCTTGAGAAACAGGGACTTCTCTCCAAAAATATAGAACTGACCCTTGAGTACTGAAAAAGCTTCAAAACTTTGAACTGAGTTTGGAATTGCCTACTAGTCACATTTGTGCCACAGGTTGCTCCTCACTCCACAACTCCACACGCAGTCTGAGATTTTGGTTCCTGTTTGAGTTCTTGCCCATCCACTTGTTCACATTAGCTTTCAAACTCTATCAGGCATTTCTTTTATGTGACTACGGGCTCTTATTCACAATTTCTTGTCGATTTTGGATCACTCAGCTCTTTCCCCTCTGCTTGACACATATAATTCTCCCAGGTTTCTGATGTTATTTGTCACCTCTTGGGTGATAACCATCTCAGCCAGAAATCCTTGTAGCCAGCTATTCTTGGGATGCTGCTCTTTGCTGCCCTCATTGGTCACTACCCATTACTGCAGGTACCTACCAAGTCCATGTGAGTTCATGGAGGACAGCATATCCAAGCGAGCTCTTAAGTGTCATTTCATTTGTGAAACTGAGATTCCCAAACATGAACTGGTAGTGCAGGAAAGAGGTGCCTTCTTATTAATGTGCTGATGTCACCAATCAGCCTGGTCTTAGTAAAGCAAGGCATGTGTGGGACCAGAAGTCAGGAACAAAATACTCCTCTGTTTAGGGATTTCTGTCTTGTTCCCTTTCAGTCCAAGATAAAGTCTCTAATAACAGGAGTCCCACAACCAATATGATCAACACCTAACTCTTCAATATGAGAGTATATTGGCTATTTTATGAAGAGCAGAATATCCTCAAAGTTTGAGGATGAAATTTGGTTTTACTGAAACCGTTGTGAATGCTTTCCACTAGAGTCGAAATTTTTTGTTTTTTTAGCTGAATGGCCAAGGTGCTGAGTTTAGGGTAGATACAAGGAGGCAGAGTTTGAGCTCTAACTTCATTGTATCTACACATTGCATAGCATCCCCCTTCTATTTCCTATAGTTTATAAAGAGCCGGGCCTGCACAGAGAACGGAAATAGGTTTCCCAGCCGGTTAGATGTCACTCACTAGCACTGTGGACAAATGAGCACATAAGTATTTTGGGAGGATAATGACTTGCTAGGTTTTGTGATGTGACCCTGAAAGGCCAGCAACTTCAAAAAGTCAATGTGTCCTCTGATTATGCTTAATTTAAGGGGATCTCCAAACCATGTTATACTGTGTCCATTGTGTTGTTCAGCATGTAACATCCCGGTGTGCTGGTGGTTGCCAGAGGGAAATGGGGTGGGCGACCTGGTGGAAAAGGTGAAGGGATTGCGAAGTATAGATTGGCACTTACAAAATCGTCATGGCTCTATAAAATACAGCAGAGGAAACATAGTCAAAGTGTTGTGATGACTATGTGTGGTGCCAGGAGGGTTCTAGAAATATTGGGGGGAACACTTTGTAAAGTATGTGATTGTCTAATCACTATGCTGTACACCTGAAACCAGTACAAAATCGTATTGAATGTCAACTGCAATTGAAAAAAAATAAAAGTACTCCCCTGGGTTTATTTATTTTTTCCCCTGGGGCAACCCTCGGACTTCCCACCACCTAGTCTAAGCCTAAGTTCTCTGTAGTGTGTCCTTCACTTCTCTACTTTTTGCGCATCACCCACCTCAGTCAAAAACCTTGTTTCATTAAAGCATTAGTTTCAGATTTTCAAAAATAGATATAATAATATCCTATGTTTGTAATATTTCCATCTAAAAATTTATACATACAGTTCCTTATTTGATCTTCATAACAATCCCTTGATGTTAGTAGGCTGGACATCATTATCCCCTTTTATAGCTGAGAAGGTTGAGACTCCCCGGAGTTAAATGAATTATGGTAGGCTGCATAGTAAGCGAAGGAAGAGGGGGGGGGCACGCTGAGACTCTTGTGTAAGTTTTATGCTTTTTACTTTACTACTTCATCACTGATCCTTCTAAATCTTACTGAAATATTTAATTTTCCAAGGCATTAGTCAAAACGTAATCAATGGCTGTGACCACTGCTAAAATAAGTGGATTAAAAAAATGCAAATCACTTTTCCTTAGGTGGATGAGTACAGTAGTCAATCTTTTTATTAGTGTAATTACAACTCCAGGAATTTATTGTGTAATCAGTGGTATTTGAACCAGAATATTCAGATAGTTCATACTTACCCATGCCTCTCCTTCTTACTCCCACCCTCGATAGGTAAAAATGGGCAGAAATATAAAATATAGTATGCGCTTTCAACCACAGGGCCAAAATTGGAGGTGTGGTCATTTTTGGAAGTCTCCTCTCAAGTCTCAAGGGTCTCAGAGAACTGAGAGCGTCTGGTGACCTTCATTGGCAGTGTATCATCCTCGGAGGCTTGAAATTGGTTTTCTTCACGCTACCCCGCGAGAATCCCAGCCTGCGCCCCCTGCCGGTCGGTTGCCTAGGAGTGTGCCGCCCGCTAACAGCCCTTGATGTGAGCGCCGGGCTTTGAGAGACTCATAAATGGGAGCAGCAGGGCTCTCATCCTGCTGCATTGTTTTGAAGTTATTCTTCCAGATTGTGCTTTCATTTCAGTTCATTCTTCTTCTCCGTGTGCTGCCATATGCCCTAGCTCAATTCTAAACTTGCTTTTTTTAGCTTCTGAAAAACAAAAATTGGTTAGCTACTAACTGATTTTATTTGTACTATAAAAGCCCTGGGACGGAATTTTGCAAACAAAGCTGAAATCTATATGGGCTACGCTGTATTCACTATCCTATATAAAGCGACCGAAATTATCAAAAGTTGAAGACCTCCCCCCAGGTGTTGGTCAGCCAAGCTTTCGGAGCAATCAATGGCGACAGCAAAGCGACTTCATACAGGAAGCAGAGAGGCAGCGCGCTGTGAAGCTAATGAAGCTTAAGCTGCAGGGCCCTTCGTTCGTGCAGGTGCCTTCCAAGACCCTGAGAGAGGGGCCTAGCAGGGTATTTATATGGTCACATGTTTCTGTAAAGTTCAAAACAAAGGCGTTTAGCTTCCACTGTTTAAAGAGCCATGTTTCTCTCCGCTCCACACTTCCTAGGTGTCTGGTGGCATTGGAAAGACCACAGGCGTTTGAGGGGTCTGGGCTAAGAGAGGTGGACTCGGAGATAAACCTCCTCTGGGCTTACTGGGATACATTTATGTAATGCTCAGGCATGTCCGTGCGCGGTGAAGTCATTGCGGTTCCATGGAAGAACAGCCCCCAGGGGTGCTGCTCTGGCCCACCGCGCTGGCGCACCCAGCATGGTGACAGCAAATGCAGCAGCAGGAATTGCATCACGAGAGGAAAGTGTCCCTGTGGAAAATTCTTGTAAGACTTTTCAATTTGCCAGTAAAGAATTAGAATCTCATCACCATCCAGTGCACATAAAAGTTATCTCCTGTCAGGAATATCTTGTACTTAATAATGCAGCATATTGGACTCTAAACACACCACCCATATAGCTCTCCCAATTTCTTTTTGATGGAAATCACACAAAATAGAATCTACCAGAATTCCCGAGTTCACAGGGCACAAGCTGTAGCAGGGACAGCGAAAAGGTTATTTGTAAAAATTCTTGTAGGAGAGAAACCTGATGAAGTTTTCCCAAACTTTAAAACAATCTTAATGTTTCTACAACATTTCTAATAATAATGATTTGTGAAGTTGAAAAAATTCTGAACTATAACTAGTATAGAAACTATAAGTATGAATATCAGGCAATAAAAAGAGAATTATGTAAATAGTCAAT
>VMDR010035395.1:0-10772 GCA_007922815.1 Macrotus californicus | reverse complement strand
AAAAGCACCGCTAGAAGAAACATATAACAATTCTCCACATAAAATAAAAGAAAAAAATTACAGATCCAGTAAAAACCTTAAAGTATACGGAAACAACAAATAGCACAAAAAGAATGTGACAAATACAAAACTAAAATGTCTAACATATCCATAAAGGTGAGTGTGGTCAATTTCATGATTAAAGAAAATTCTTTAGTTGGATCCAAAGCAAAAACCAACTCACATTTAAAGTGATTCAGAAATAAGCCAGTCAGAGAAAGACAAATACCATGTTATCTCACTTATACGTGGAATCTAATGAGCAAAATAAACTGACAAAGAGAACCAGAGGCATGGACACATGGAACAGACTGATGGACGTTAGAAGGGAGGGGGTGGGTCTGGATAAAAGGAGATGAAGAGATTAACCAAAGAACATGCACGCAGAGCCCATGGGCTCAGACAACAGTGTGGTCCAGCCAGGGGAGGGTGGGGCTGGGGCTGGCTGGAGGGAAGGGAAGTGAGGGGATGGGGGACACCTGTAATAGTGTCAACCCAAAAAATTTTTGGAAGTGATTCCGAAAATGTGAAGTACAAGGATTGAAAAAGTATCTAGGCAAATGAAAACCAAAAGAAAACGGGGCTCAAAATCCAGAATCATAAATGCATATAGAAACTCTCAAAGGAAACACAGAAGCTCACAATCGTGGTTGCCAGAAATAGATGATAATGGGAACTTGACACCTCAGCCTCGTGGAAGGGAGGGAGACTTTTCACTGAATAATTTTTTAATGTTCTAGTGTTTACACTGTTTGAATATGTTGTGGGTTTTTTTCCAGCAAAAATAAGTAAACCTGGAACTACCTCATAAGCGAAGCTACAAATGAAAATGCTTTCCATCTGCCTACCACAGTGGGAGATAATGTGAATTTCTGTACATTAGCACTTGGTCCTGTCCCATCTCACTACAGATTAGCACTTAGGAATCGTAAGGGTTCTGAGTACCTCAGCGCTCTCCTGGGATTCACTGTGGGAGCCAAAATGGTACTTCCGAAATAAACCATAGCTGTTTTACTGCAGTTTGTCTCTAAACTAGAGGAAATGTTTTCAATGTAATCAACCAGTTTTCAAGATAACTAACTGATAGGCCCTTGTGAAGATCTCGAGAGAGACCATCTTGCTGGGATAATGCATTCCTTTTTTTTAGTTAAAATATCAATGATGATAAAATGCATATGCAGAGGTGGATCCCTGTTTTGGGGTCCTGAAGCTAACACTTTTGGATCTCTTTTTAAGAAAAAGAATATAAAATTACAAATACAAAATCATTCATGAAAGTGCCTTCTAATTTAGAATGAGAAAATTACTGGAGATTTGTAGAGTTGAGTCCTTTTCTTCTGAGATCTCTTTTAGGAAACATACCTGAAATGTTTACCTGGAAATGATTCCTGCCTGCAACCTTTACCTAGAGCACTAAAACTCACAGCAACCTCCCTAATACTCACAAGAATATTTGTAGGGGAGGCACACAAAACAAGATAACCTTCATTGGTGTTGTGGGCAACCTCCTTTACATGGCAAAAAACAGTGTCAAAATTAACCTAACACCTTCTAACTGGGTAATGGTAATCATTTCTTCTCACTCTTCAGAATATATGAGACACAAACATACTTGGTTAATGGCATATTGTTTTTCTATAATGATTTGGATGAGTCTGCAATATACTATGATACATGTTAAGAAACCATTCACCACTTACTGACCTTATTTAAGATTATAAAAAAAGTCTTTAGCCTTGCTCTGATGACTTATTTTCTTGATGTATTAACTTGGCAAGGCTAAAGTTTTCCAATGTTCAATTAATATTAATTTAGATATTGCTCCAAAAAGATCCTGCTGATGTAAATAAAGTCTCTAAATCAACAGACTTTAAGTAAGAAAGATTATCCTGAACCCAGCACACTCGCTCTCTCTCTAGAGCACACCCACACCTTTCTCATTCCCCCACTTCTTCCCCCAGGTATGTTACCTTTGTCTTTCTTTCTCCTAAGCCCCCAGGGCCCTTCTTTTGCCTCTGTAACTTATTTCCTGAGCCCACACTGCCCAGCTGGCTCACATCTTTCTATTTCTGTGACTCTCTAAATAAACTTTCTCTTATAATTGGGGGAAAACACAGGAAAATTATCCTGGATAATCTGGTGAGCCAGGTGTAATCAGTGGGAAGGTCAAAAGCAGGGCTGAAGCTTCCCTATGAGAGGAAAGAAATTCCACCACTGGGCAACAGTTTCTGCCTGGGCCCAGCTTGCCCACGATCTTCCCTTCTTTTTGGACTCGGTCAGCCAACTCTCGCAATCCTGTAAGCCAATTCCTTGTCATAAATTTCAATTTATGGTCCTGCTGACTCTGCTTCCCAGAATCCTGACTGATGTACTTGCCATAAATATACTGTTTACCACAGAACAATTGTAAAGGGAAAGTGTTCTTACTGAGACAAATAAACTGATTTGCCAAGTTTCCTGTGGTTTGACTGGAATCTGTTGGATACTCCTTGTAAAGAGAGGCTGTGTTTATTTAAATTACAGCTTATCTCCAAGCACCCTTCTCTTCCCACATAGGTGCTAGCATATGAACCTCAGGAGTCAAATTTCTTGCTTTCTGAGCCCCACAACTCACTTAGAATCTTGAACAGTAGTTCTCTTAGACTGCAGACAACACATGGATTCATGAGGTCTCACCCCTTCTTCAAACCTTCTAATGGCTCCCCTTCACACTTAAACCCAGCTACATGGCCCCATGTGGCCTGATTCCCAACCCCCCCCTTTCTACTTATCTTGTACCAGTCTTCCTCTCTCTTACTCTGTTACAACAAAACTGACATTTTTGTCCCTGGAACATGTCACCCTTATTCCCTCCCTCAGCAGCTTTACACTTCAGTTCCCTGTCCTTGGAATAATCTGCTCCCAATTCTTTGGGATCTACTTTCTTCTTCCAGTATTCAGCTGACTGATGTTCCCCCCTAACCCATCTTATCACATTATCTTGCTTCATTTTTTTCATACCTCTTATCAATATCATTATCCAAACTTGATCTTCTTCTTACAATTACTTATTCATTGTCTGTCTCTCTCCAGGAGTAAATTCACTGAGAGCAAAGACTTTGTCTGCCTTTATGTCTCATATACCCCCAGCCCCCAGCATTGTGTCTGGTACATGGAAACTATCCAACAAACATATGTGTTGAATAAGTGAAAAAATGAATGAAGATATCTCCAAAGGGTGGGCTCCGTCCTCATCCTTTGGAATCCTTGCATTCCAGAAACCTGAGGGCTCAGCTTGCTAACGGTGATAGGGGAGTGGTTCTGGGGTCATGCCTCCATATATCCATCCACTCGCCACAGCCCTCACTCTTCAACATCTAGTGTTAAGTATAACCATCCACATCTACAATGTCCTACCTGGGAAATATGATACTTATACATTCATCCCCTCTCTTGTTGGTTGACTGCCTGACAAGATTTGTTACAATGATAACAAAAGGTGTTCTTGAAGCAATTAAAATAAAAGATGGAGTAGTCACGAAGCTATTAAAAGATTTTCACTAAAAGGGAATGATTAAGTGATTTTAATGAAGTCAAGTTAATCTTTTGTCATCTAATTCTTCCCTTGCCCCCTGATTGGCCACTAATCAAATGAACACTAGTAGCAAACCTCACAAAGGTGACCTGGCAAGAAGGGACTTGGCGACTATGTAAGTATAGCACTGAAATGGCCAGCTGTTCTTAGTCTAAGAGTGTCCAGTATTCTGAAAGCCTTTTTTCAAATGTACATCCTCCAGCCTATTCTAAGTCCTCTAGATAAGTGCTTCTCAAACTTTAATGTGCATTTAAAAATCACCTAGAAATCTTGTTAAAATGCAGATTGTGAGTCAGTGGATCTGACTTGAGGCCTGTGATGGATGCTATGTTTCTAACTTGTTTCCAGCTGGTGCCCATGCTATTATCCACTGCCCACATTCTTATCTCAAGGTTCTCATTCCTAAATCTGCATTCTAGATCAGTATTGCCAAGCTATCATTGAACTTCAGTTATCAGCCAGGGAACAAAGCAACAGCGTGCTGAGGAATAATCATAATGCTATAACACTCCTCATAGGACTCTTAAGTGATTGTTATTCAGGACCTGTAGAGACTTCTTTTTCTTTATTAAAAAAGTGTCTATTTTTAACAGCTCTTTTAGGTTGATGACACAATTGAAAGGTAGGTGAACTATTTCTCATAAATCTCCTGCTCCCAGACATGAATAGCCTCCCCCTTCATCAACATCATTCACCAAAAAGATGCAATTTTTTTTTTTACCTAGGATGAATCTACATTGACACATCATAATCAACCCAAGTTTGACAGTTGTATATTTTGGGATTTTGGACATAAGGACAATAATATATATCCCTTATGATATTATCATACAGAGCATTTTCACTCTCCTAAATATCCTCTGTTTCTCTAATTCATCTCTTCTCCCTCAACCCCTGGCAACCACAGATTCTCTTACTTTCTCCATATTTCTGCCTCTTCCAAAATGTCAGATACTTGAAATCATACAGTGTGTATACCTTTTCAGATTCACTTTTTTCACTTAGTAATAGTTCTTTAGGATTCCTCCATGCCTTTTCATAGCTTAGTAGTTCATGTTTTTAATGCTGAATAATACTCCATTGTCTGTATGGACCACAGTTTATTTATCCATTATCTATTGAGGGACATCTTGGCTGCTTCCAAGTTTTGGTAATTGTGAATAAAGCTGCTATAAACATCCATGTGCATGGTTTTTCAACTCCTTTGAGTAAATACCAAGGAGCATGATTGCTGGATTGCATGAGTATGTTTAGTTTTGTAAGAAATCATCAGGTTGACTTCCTGCATGATTGTGCATTCCCACCAGCAAAGTACGAGAGTTCCTGTCACTCCACATCCTCATCAGCATTTGGCATTGTCAGTGTTTAGGATTTTGGCCATGCTAACAAGTGTGTAGCGATATCTCATTGCTGTTTTACTTTGGATTTCCCTGGTAAAATATTATGTGAAATAGCTGCTGAACCTTTTAAAAACTATTTTTCACATACAATGACTTCTGTTTTGTATGACCCAAATCTTGGTGAGTATACGTGACTTTCAAGATGATTTGGTGCTATCATGTCAGCACAGATACGAAATTACAGGAAGGATTTTTCTTCTAAAATGTCTCTGAGTTTTGTGCTCTTTCTGGATCTTTAGTTATTTAAAATTCCCTGAAGTGAATCATGTGTAGTAATATCTCATCTCTTTTTTTATTTAATCTTTTGAGTATTTTTCCCATTACCATTTTGTCCCCTTTTATGCCACTCTCCCCAGGAATCATCACACTGTTGTGAATGTCCCTGAGTCCTTTTCCCTTTTTGCTCAGTCCCTCCACCCTCCCCACTGCCCCCACCATTAGCTGTCACCCTGCTCTCCATCTGTGAGTCTGTCAATATCTCATTTCTTACTCAAAATGAAAATATTTATAAATGTTTTCTCCTTGAGTTTTAAACATTTGTTTAAGTAAGAAGGTTTTTATAACATTGATGATATTTTCTTTATTGGTAACTGGATTTAAAATTATATTCTAAAGCAAAGATATATTAAACTAAATTTCACTAAAGGCCTGTGCGTTTATTTTTCACCTGTATTTTTAAAAACTATAGAGAGAAATTTTGTGTTTTGGTGAAAAACCATGTATTGTCAGGTGGTCATATTCTACCTGAGTTCATTATTTTTTTAAACTATCTTGCTACCTCTTTGTAAACTGCAAGTTACCAATGGATATGTGGTCAAGGATTACCTGTCTCATCTGGTAGAGTTTGGAAACACCTGCAAATTGGATTGGAAACTTACCTTGCATCAATTGTTAACCCTTACCAAAGTTTCATTTTTTTTTTTACTTTTTTCCCAAATTTTCAATTCTTCTGCTGTCCTTCAACATCTGATGACAACCATCTAAACTAATTTTTCCAGTTCTCACATCTGACTAAACCTGAGAACTAAAACCCAAGTCCTTCCGCTGTCTTCCTTTCAGGATCTCTAGGACTCCAGGACAACTGATCTGTGCCACCACCTCCCAACTTATACGAGGTCTGTCCAGAAGGTGTCCAGCCATATGCTATGAAAAATAGAGACAGTTATTGAAGAAGACACAAGATAAAAGGAACATTATACATATGACAATGATGCCTCAGTCCCCTTCAACATAGGCACCTTGGGACCTCACACAGTTCTCCTAATTGCTATCAGCTGTCTCGTTGTATTTTCCTAAATCTCATCAACAGTTTGAAATCTCTGCCCTTTCAAAGGGGATTTTAGTTTTGGGAAAATCCAGAAGTCACAGAGCAGCAAATCTGGACTATAATGGGGCTGAGTCACCTGTGTGATTTGATATTTCACCAAAATACTCTGCATGAGATAGGATGCATGAGCAGGTGTGTTTTGATGAAGCTGCCAGTCACCAGTTGCCCATAGCTGCAGACTTCTGAATCATCCAAATAGTTCCCACAAAGGAATGTTCAAGCTTAATGCAAAATTTGATGCAGATTCATTGTTCTACTCACTCATTTTGAATATGATGGCCACACAATACACATGCTCACTCAACAGCTTCTATTGCCCCCACTGACTACTACAGTGAAGTCATCATTGTTCACACATGCACATTCCAGTCCACTCTCCTTGGCTGCCAGCTTACATCAATGTCACACAAACTGTTCCCATTATATTAACAATGGTTGGACACTTTCCGGACAGATCTGTTTGTTTTTCAAGTGGTTTTGCAGGAGTGACACCAAGAAGAATCCCCAATAGACATCTTGTTAGATCCTGCTTTGCTCCACTGAGGTTTATGATCACCTCTGAGTTGTGCAGTTGTGAGACATATTCCTTCATCATGAACAAAAGTGGGATGGCAAATGATGTGGAGCCTTTCCTGATCCCTGTGCTCCTGAAAAGTGGGACAGTTAAGAAATCTTCCTACCCTTTTTTTGTTTGGTAAACAGAAATCAGCAAAGGAACATCTGCTCTCTCATATTCTGAGATGGGACCCTCTCTACCCTTCTTCACAAGTCTAATGAGACTCGTGGATTCGCTGACCTGCCTCTGTAACAGTGCAGGCTCTCTTCCTTTTGTTTGAAATGTTCCTCTTTAATGAATATTCCTTCCATTTCACAGCCTAATTGAAATCATCTGTGTTCACCCCATTCGTTCTGTCTTTGACAGAACTCACCTGAGGTGTCTCCAACGCTGCATTGTCTCTGCACTAGAAGCTTGAAAGATTTACTGATACAAAGTGAACTCATTGGTGAAACCTGACCCAGAGGCACTTCTAAGTAGATTTTTGAATCAGGCATATCAAAGAGGGGTTTCAAGCTGTTTGTGAATCTGCGGGGAACAACTTGGAACCCCAAGAGAGTGTGAAAGACTTTTCAACTTGAAAGGGAAGGAAACAGAATACACAAGGATATCACAGACCCAGTAGGTAAGATTAAAAAGTCACCTGGGAATTATGAAGTGTTGGAAAACTGTCCCTAGTTCCAAGGTGATAGTTTAGAACACCGACACTAAGTCTGGTAAAAAGCCTCTCACCATACAGTTGCCAGATGACTTCTGCGCACTGTAATTACGGCAACTGCAGGGACGTTTGCAAAACGCAGCGCCAAGACTTAAGGACACTGTGTAATGGTATAGTGGAGTGGACAGATTGGTAATTGAGATTTTTTAAAGTTCTCTTCTGTAATAGCAATTTTTAAATTGAGCAGTATTATATTGAAAACGAAATGGACAATGTTAAATAGAAGATAATATTATAGTAAAATGGCTGGTTTTAGAAAACAGCATGAGAATAGGCTGCCTAGGGAATATAATTTGTACAGAATTTGAACAAGGAAGGCTGCACCGTGAAACATTAATAATGTGGACATTCCCTATCTAGGGTCCATCTTTCACTAGCTGTGTGAAACTATGTGAGTTATTTAAACTCTTTATGTCTACGTCATAGAGTGTCATCGACTCTTGATACAGAACAATAGGGACAATAACAATTCCTATATCACAGAGCTGTTGAGGGGAAAAGCAATAAAATATCATCAACAAAGAAAATGCATCAGACTCTCATTCGGTGCCAGGCCCTGTACTAAGTCCATCACATGGAGTATTTCATTTAACATCCATGGTAACAGTATGAGAGGGGTGTCTACTATATTGCCCATTCACAGTTGAAGAAACTAAGGCACAGAGTTTAATTGACCTCCTCCAGGCCGTATACCTAGCAAGTGGTAGAGTCTTGATTTGAAGCCAGGCATATGCTGAAAATTTTGCCTTTACATTTTTATTGTCTTGAGTATTCCAAGTTTTATTCCCTCTATAAATAGAAATCCTCCCCAAAACACAACTGTAACCATTAACACCTTATAACTTAGTAGAAACAATGACTGCAATTTCAAAGGTTACAAAATAATGTAAAGAAATTGGAGTGGGAGGAAAAGCGTGAAGAGTCAGGTGAATGATAATATGCCAGTTATCAATTTACTGGACCTAAGCTCCAAAATCACTCTTCACAGCTTGCTCTGTGATAACTGGACTGGAGTCTTATAAATATTTCTCCTTTGCCCACGGGTGTGATGATGAGCTCTGTCACTAGAGGGCACTGGAGAGACACTGAAGGAGAAAGGGATTTCTCTTCCAAGTGGTTGTTCCTGTCACCAAACTCCTGTAGCACAGATTCTCCAGCTCTAGGTTCCTACAGAATGAGTTACCCAGTCCCAAGGTCCTCCAGCTCCACACTCAGGCCAGGCAGATATGGCTTCTCCAGAGCCCAGAGCCAGAAGTTTCCACTGTCACCCTCTCAGATAGCTTTGCAGCAGAGTTCCACCTGTCTGGCACCACCCAGAGAATGGCTCTCCATAACACCCCAAGAGGCAAGCAAAGTGTGACTCACTGTGTATGGCTTTCCCCGGGACCCCTCAAAGCAGACTTCCAGCAAGTTCTGCCTGTTGGGTGGGCATCTTCCTTGGTCTCTCTGTCTCAGATCTTTACACCTGCTTTTCCTTTGTTCTTTAAAGCTCTCTTTGCTTCTTACTAGCCAATTTTCTGTAATGCTCATATATTATGTCTACAATCAGAAAAAAGTGAATTTAAAAATAAAATTAATTCTAAAACAAGCCTGTCTTGCCTGCAGTTGCTCTTTAGTGGCCCTTCTTTTTCTTTCCTTTCTACTTCAGTCAGTTTTTAAAGAAGTGTTAGCTTTTCCTGATAGACGTCCCATGGACACACACCCCCATCTCAACATAGTCTAAAAACTAACTTTAAACCACCTTCTTCTCCAGTATTTTCTCTCTCAATAATAGTCTCTTTTTTGACATAATTATCCAAGCTAGAAACCTGATAGTCATACATATCTTCACAGCTCATCAGGTCACATAATCCTTTAAATTATTTTTCCTGAACATTTTTCAAGTTAGTGCTTCCTTCCTGAGGCCTCCTTATTGTCAAAGTAATAATAGATACCATTCAATGAACACTTAGCATGTACCGGTCATTGCGCTAAAATTAACCCACACAGCTCTAAGAAGGAAGTATCATTACCCTGCAATTTGTAGATGAGAAAACTGGGACTTGACAGCTTACGTAATTTATCCAGACATAGACAGCTAGGAAAAGGCAAAATGAGGGTTCAAAAGCAGGCAGCTCTTTGTGAACAAGTTCCCACTACTATAGCATGCTGCCTTCAATCTGCTCTCATTGAACTGCATCCACTACACCGGTTCCCGAAAGCTTCCTAAAATCCAAATCTGGTCAGGTCACTTTCCTGTTTTAAATATTTCAACAAGAATTTTATTTCTGGATAGGGTTTAATAGATAATAGCAGGCCATTCTTTTCTTTGCACCAGATAGGAGAAAAACAACAGCAAAAAGAACCTGGTAAATTACAGAAACAAAGTTTTAGAGCCCTTAGAGAGCTGTGGAAGCAAAGATTATCAAATTAAATATCTAGAGATGGTAGAACCCTTCTTAGATGAGCTGAGATTGCTACATATTTTCTTCCCTCTGGGGACTTAGCATGCCTGGGCATTTCTGAGAAACGGGCGTACCATAGACAGAGAGGCTATTCTAAGGCAAAGTAAAATTAGAAAAGCTTCTGATGACTGTGTGGGTTGGTGTGATGTATTGGAATCTAGAGAAATTTCATAGCTGTGGCCAGCGTTCCCCATAGGGCACATCCTGAGTGCTGGGGTGGAGTGGGAGGCGGTGGTGCATCGGGCTGGAGAGGCAGCGCAAGGCTTCCTGCAGTCTTGCACCTGGGAGACAATAGCACACCAGAGGGAGGGGTCTAAAACAAACAGACATTTGACATCAGAAGTGAACTAAGAATAACTAAAGCTGTAACCCAGCACTGACCAAGCTCAGTTTCTAATTGGATTAACGTGCTTGGCTCCTCATGCTCTCTGTTGAACTAAGGAAAGGGTATCTGGGAGAAAATAACATCAATTTCAGTATCTGTAGATCTGTTACACATAATTTCTGCCATACAATAAAAATTGTACAAAAATTACATGACTTACAAAGAAGAAGGAAAATGTGACCAGTGACAAAGAGGAAAAAGTAGGCATTAGCAGCAGATACAGGATCATGCAGATACTGATGTTAGCAAGCCAGAACTTTAAAATTACTACTATAAATATGCTTTAAAAACCAGAGAAAAAAATTTAGAAAAACTGGATGGAAACATTA
>VMDR010035394.1:0-10777 GCA_007922815.1 Macrotus californicus | reverse complement strand
CCATACAAGGTAGAATTTAGGCCAAATAAAGAAAGTTTTAAATAAAGCCAATCCAGGCCCTTTTCAATCTAAAGGGAATAATAATTCATAAAAAGATGTAATAGTTATGATTATCAACATATGAAATAATTATGAAAATAAATTCACCAAATAAGAGCTATATGAGAAATATACAATGTGTGGACTTTAAATTATTTCTGTCATTCCACCAAATGGATCAAAAATAAGCAAGGGTATAGAAAAACAGAAAAATGTAAATAATAAGGTATATTTGTTTCTTTAACTCAATGCTCTAAAAATAAAGAATACTCCTTTTTAAATGCTTAACATTTATAAAAACATTGTATGTATGAACACACAAACAACACATCCATAGTACAAGAGGGACGTACATTGTACAATCACACTGCAATAAAACTAACATCAAAACTTTAAAACGAAAAAACCCTATCAACTCTTTGGGTTAAAAAGAAAATTTCAAACTGAAATTACAAAATAGCTACAAAACAAGAACATTGGAAATACTACATATCAGAACTAATGAGATACCAAAAGCAGTGCTCAAAAAAAAATTCTAAAATTTAATTCTTTTTTTACCTTCACTTTATTTTATTTATTATTTTTTAATTGTTGTTCATGTACAGTTGTCTCCATTCCCCCGTCACCTCTCCCTCACCACCGGACCCATCCTCGCCTCCCACCTTCTAACCTACCCCCTTTGTCTTTGTCCATGTGTCCTTTATACATGTTTTATGATGGCCCTTCCCCTATTTTCACCCAATATCCCTCTCCCCCGACTCCTGTGGTTACTGTCAGTTTGTTCTTTATTTCAGTGTTTCTGGTTATATTTTGATTGCTTGAATGAGACACCACTTCACACCGGTCAGAATGGCCATCATAAACAAATGAACAAACAACAAGTGTTGAGGAGGATGCAGAGAAAAGGGAACCCTAGTGCACTGTTGGAATGCAGACTGATGCAGCCACCTAGGAAAATAGTATGGAATTTCCCCAGAAAACTAAAAATGAAACTGCCTTTTGACCTGGCAATTCCACTGCTGGGATTATACCCTAAGAATCCTGAAACACCAATTGAAAAGAACATATGCACCCCAATGTTAATGGCAGCACAATGTACAATAGCCAAGTGCTGGAAGCAACCTAAGTGCCCATCAGTCAATGAGTGGATCAAAAAGCTGTGGTACATTTACACAATGGAATTCTACACAGCAGAGAGAAAGGAGATCCTACCCTTTGCAACAGCATGGATGGAACTAGAGAGCATTATGCTCAGTGAAATAAGCCAGGCAGTGAGGGAGAAATACCACATGATCTCACCTACAAGTGGAACCTATAATTTAATTCTTAAATACTTATATGAGTAAAAATAAGTGAATTAAACATTTGACTAAAAAAAAAAAACCCAAAAAAATATAACACATGAATATATTATCAAATAAAAAACTTAAATGAAAACATGGAATTCCTCAAAGACTGGCATAAATCATAAAATATCAAGCCAAGATATTTAAACCTTTAATTTTCTTTATTATCACTTTCATTTTACTTAATGACAATAATTAAAATTTATAATAGCTCAACATATATTTATATTCTAACTCTACTACTATATATGTTAATTATACTATAGGAAGCAAAATTAGAGATTTGGATTTTTATAAGATAGCCACAGAATGTGAAATATAGACAGTCCAGGACAGGGGTGTCAAACTCATTTTCACCGGGGGCCACATCCGCCTCACAGTTGCCTTCAAAGGGCCGAATGTAATTTCAACTCCTTAACTGTTAAGAAGTAGTTACATTTATACAGTCCGAAAATTATTTCGGCCCTTTGAAGGCAACCATGAGGCTGATGTGGACCCCAGTGAAAATGAGTTTGACACCCCTAGTCCAGGATTAGGTTCAAAATACCCAAAATAATTCCATGCTTCCCCCCAAATGCATTTAACATAGAGGTGCAGGGTTTATGTTTCATTATGTACCCAGAGATGAAAATCCAGGGACAGAATACTTACATTCCCTATTTCAAAATTTTGCCTCATCAGCAGGTAAAGGGAGGCACTCGCGTGTGACCGTATCGTACCGACACTGCTGCTGCAGTGCCGGAGAAGCCGGAGGCATAAGTCAGCGCACTGCTCCGTCTCTTCTTCAAACAGGAGTTCAGGGAACTGTGAGAACAACACCAACACCAAATTTACGCAGGCTGAAACAGGGATTTGTTCTAGACTTGAACTAGTATAGCCTGGGAATTAAAAGAATGATTAAGGGATAATATTTACTAATGGTTAGTAATGTGGACCAGAGCGAGAAAGACTAGGTTTGAAAACTAACTATGCCACTTACTAGCTACCAGCAGTGACCTTGGACAAGTTTTCTCATCCATAAAATGAGCCTAATAATATTATCTACTATCTATGGGATTGTATGACTGCCTTATAGTAGTTAATATGCATAAAACACTTAGTATAGTAACCAATATGAAATAATTCTGCACTGTGTTTTTATTATTTCAAAATAGTAATATAACTTATTTTCACTGGTTAAGTTTCATCAATAGCTCTGTATTCCATCTTATAAGATGACTAAAATGAAATAGCTACCTTTAAGATTTAAAATGTACATATTTCTGGGGGGAAAACCAACAGAGGACATATTTGAAGTAGTGAAACAAATATACCTTCTTTTCCATTCATCACAGGGTTAGTTAATTCCAATGGACTGAACTACTTACACACTGAGCTCTTGATACATCAAGTTAATAAAGAACAGACAGAACAAGAGGAAGAGAAAACAAGAAAAGCCCCAAATTTAAAATTAGCCATTAATTTCAGGCCCTTCTCTGCATCAAATCCTATTTTTTAAACCAGAAACTGGTTAAAGGTGATCCAAATAAAAATTCCAAAAGGCAAGCAGTAGAAGACAAAGAGAAATCAAAGGTCTTGGGTTTTTATTAAAATGTTAACTGTAAATACATTAATCAACGAACATGCCAAATGATCTAAGACAATGTTAAGAAAGTCTGACAGGACTACAGGTACAAAATTTACCTACCTTTGAAACCAGGGCCCTCTGCGTAGCAAAGCAGTGTTGGAGATAAACCGCACTTTGGTTACAGGCCATGCTATGCAGCAGCACTTTCAGCACCCCGCCAAGGATGCTCTCTTTGGATTCTGTTACAGAAACTGTCTGCAGTTTAAAAATAGATAAATAAAATAGACATGTACTTGTGATTTGGTTAGAGACAGAATATATATAAACAAACAAATGATTTTTTTAAATAGGAAAATGATAATATAGGATCTAGGAGGACTTCCAAGAAAAGGAGCTTACCAGGATTTGGATAAGAGAAAAGGGAAAAACAGAATGGCAGGGTTTAAGTGAGAGAAAAAAAGGAGCAAAGATAAAACTTTTAGGAACTACTATATTTAAATGTGATTATATGGCTCAATAAATACTTTTCCTCCAACCTCAATTTACCAAATCCATACTTTAAATCCCTCTTCTTTGTGTTCTTACCTGGACAACAATCTCTAATGTATCCAAAATGATTAGGTTTGCTTCAGTAGCCAGATTTCCATCAATCAGTGCTTCATGTTCAATCTCTGCTCTTGACCTAATACAAAATAGTGTAAGAAATTCTATTTATCCTCTTTAAAAAAGCCAAGAGATCCAAAATTCAAAAAGGACTTAGAGATGCATAGAAATAAAAAACCTTGGAACCATTTTTCAATATTTGCCTGAATGAAAAATGATAAGAGAATAAGGAAAAATATGGTATTATACATATTAATGTTTTATTTCCCCCTGCATCTTGTTGACCACGCCGAGCCGCGTTTTCTCACCCTATCACGGTCCTACAATGCCACTGAGAGCAGAACTGGTTAGCTCTCAGACACACAGCAGACACAGGAAACCATGTCAGTCCAATGGCATAGACACTAGGTGGTGCTAGGTGGGTTTCATTTAGGGTCACTTCGCATAAAGCAACATTCAAAATGTTCAAGGATGAAAGTATTTTTTCCCTAAAGTTTCACAGGTTCCCCCAAATTTTAATATTGTTTAAGGCAGAAAACAATGAACTCTTTGGTGAGGCTCTGGATAGAAGCACTCATTATAAACAAAACACCTTGATGCCAATCAAGACATTTACTTGAATATCCAGTATTTATAAAAGTATTACTTGATAAAAAAGATTTAAGAACAACTACAGATGATTTATGGGTAAAAGTGACATTTATTTTAGTTGCAACACATATGTATAAGCTATGTGTTACACCTAAACAGACACAAGAACACAGATGGAAGCGAAAGTGCAAGGACATACTAAATGCTGGCTTTCTGAAGTTCTTAGACGTTCCAGTCTCTGAATCTTCATTACTGCCACTAAGGAGAGCAGTTCATGAATTTACATTTTACAAATTAAAGGAGAAAATATTGCATAGTTAGAATTAAACTGAAAAAGAAAATAATACACTGTTCAAACTTAAACTCCAGCAAGATTTCCGTGAAGAAACTTAATAAGATGGTTTAAAGAAAAAGAATCAGGAAAACACCAAAAAATGGCTTCTTTAGAACACAGCAAGATAAGCAGAAAGAACATATTATACAAATGCAGAAATAAAGCAATATACAAATAGTATAGTATCTGGTTGCTTTGTGATCTCCACAACACATGTGGAAAAATAATCCAAGAAATGAACTTGGATAGACAAAGAAAAGTGAATACTCAAAAGCTTAAAAATTTTAACATATTTATATTATACTCAGTACCTGCTATATCTAAATATTTAGGTCTATCCCAAATCCTTATGCTGAAAAATGTAAAGCCCAAGGTAATGGTATTAGCAGGTAAGGCAAAGGTCATGAGGGCAGAGGCCCTGTGAATGAGATTAGTATCTTTAAAAAAGAGACCTCAGGGAGTTTGCCTGCCCTTCCACTATATAAGGACGTAACAAGGGAAGACTGTAAGGGCCTCCAGACACCAAATATGCTGGTGTCATGATCTTGAGCTTCCCAGCTTTCAGAACTGTGACAAATTATTGTTGTTTATAAGCGACCCAGCATGTGATATTTTGTTATAGCAGCCTAAAGAGACTAAGACAATTTCTGATAATTTCAAACTCTCATCTATATGGTACCACATCTGCTGTTTTTCTCTCTACTGGCTTGCGAAGGGCCTGTTTCCTGTGTTGCATGATTTCACTGTCTGTGAGCTAATACCTCTGGAAGTTTATTTGCAAGAGTCCTACAATGACTGGGCTGAAGATGACTGCAGGCAGAGTAACCAATCATCTTGATTTGTTTTAGGACAGGACTGAGGGGTTCCCTGGATATGAAACATTCAGTGCTAAATTTAGGAGTACTAAGCAAACCTGAATGAGCTAGCCACCATATTCTAAAGATTTCTGGGCCAGCCAAGCTCCTTGAGGGCTAACTTGTAATTACAAATTGTCAAGAGAAAATATTTAACCCCCTTGATTCAATGCCAAGTTTCAAGGCAAGCAATTTTACCCTCAGTCACCTGGGCAGTGAGAAGGGCTTATTTCTAGTTCTCCTAACACTGACAGTGGAGGCCTTTAGGCTTCTGGACTCATGGTAGTGCATTTTCCATTGTTCTTTTTGTAGTAGGGTCAGTCAGTGTACCCAGCTTGCCTCCATGCTAGAATCAGAAGACCTAGAATGTTTTGTCCTTTAATTACATTTTAAGCTCCAAGAGGGCAAAGATTAATTTTCTAAGTTTTTGGTAATCCTTGAAATATTTAGTTCGGTGTGACATCAAAAACATATTCTAAAATAGTTGTAGAATGCAACTTTCCAAGGGAGGTTGCTGGGGAAAATGGGGTAACATTTAAAATATGTTACATTTTGCTTTACTATACCACATTAAAAATTCTTCTCCCAAATCTTTTTAAATCTTTTAAAAATGAAATAAAACATGGGGGGAGAGTGATGGGGAGAAAATTCAAACTGTAATTGAACAACAATAAAGTAATTTAAAAAAAAAAAAATGAAATAAAACAGAAGTGAGGTCACCATCTTGATGGTTTCACCTTCACAATGGTGGTGGGGGCATGTGTATAAGATTTTGTTTTAAAATACCAACAGTTATTTGGGGAAATGCAAGCCAAAGGACATTCTCTGGAACATTGGTACTTATGCGGCGGCTTTGTCTCCTTACCACCCTGTCTCCTGTGGAGAGGACGTGGAAATACAGGAGTTCCGGCCAAGATGGAGAGGTGTAGGTAGAAACCTTTTGCTTCCTTGCACAACCAAAAGGAGGATAACAACCAATCTAAAATCAATAAACAATCAGAAATGCCAGGAAATCAAACTGCATGGAGCTCTGACAACCAAGGAATTAAAGAAACAGTCAACCAGAACAACCAGACCAGCAGTGCCGCAGTGCAGCAAAGAGGGTTGCCCCGCCCTGGTGAATACCTAAGGCTTAACAGGCACGCTGAGTCAAAGAAATATGGCCCAAATGAAATAACAGAGCAAAGCTTCAGAAAGAGAGCTAAGTGATGAGGGGATAGTCAACCTATCTGATGGAGAATTTAAAGCTCTGGTAATCAAAATGCTTACAGAACTGATTGAGCTTGGTCGAAAAATGAAAAAAACAAAAACAAAAACAAATGAAAGACACTCAAAATGAAATAAAGCAAAATATTCAGGGAACCAACAGTGACAAGAAGGAAACCAGGACTCAAAGCAACAATTTGGAACAAAACGAAGAAATAAACATCCAACCGGAACAGAATGAAGAAATAAGAATTCAAAAAAAATGAAGAGAGGCTGAGGAATCTCTGGGACAACCTGAAATGTTTCAATATCCAAATTATAGGGGTACCAGAAGAAAAAGAACAACAGTAAGAAATTGAAAACGTCTTTGAAAAAATAATGAAGGAAAACTTCCCCAATCTGGTGAAGGAAACAGACTTCTAGGAAGCCCAGAGAGTCCCAAAGAACTTGGACCCAAAGAAGAACTCACTAAGGCACATCATCATTCAGTTACCCAAGATTACAGATAGAGAATCTTAAAAGCAGCAAGAGGAAAGGAGAGAGTTACCTACAAAGGAGTGCCCATTAGGCTATCAGCTGATTTCTCAAAAGAAACTTTGCAGGCAAGAAGGGGCTGGAAAGAAGTATTCCACGCCATGAAAGGCAAGGACCTACATCTAAGATTACTCTATCCAGTAAAGCTTTCATTTAGAATGGAAGGGCAGATAAAGTGCTTCCCAGATAAGGTCAAGTTAAAGGAGTTCATCATCACCAAACCCTTATTACACAAAATCTTAAAGGGACTTATCTGAGAAAAAGATGATGACCAAACTCATGAACAGTAAAATGACAACCAACTCACAATTATCAACAAATGAACCTAAAAGACAAACAACAAAAACAAAAACTAAGCAAACAACTAGAACAGGAACAGAAGCAGAGAAATGGACATCAAATGGAAAGATTTCAGTGGGAGGGAGAAGGGAAGAATGGGGGGAAAAGGTACAGGGAAGAAGAAGCATAATTGGTAGGCATAAAATAGATGGAGAGATCAAAAACAGTATAGGAAACAGAGAACTCAAAGAACTTATATGTACAACCCATGGACATGAACTAAGGAGAGGGGAATGATGGAGGGTTAGAGGGTGCAGGGTGGAGGGAGGATTAAGGGGGAGAAATTAGGAAAACTGTAATAGCATAATCAATAAAATATACTTAAAAAATAAAATAAAAATAAAAATTAAATAAGACAATCTTGTCTTCTAAGATTTGAATGCTATCTATCTATCTATCTATCCATCAAATAACACTAAAATCAATCATGTTCCTCTTGCACCTCAAATCCAACAAGCCTATCAGTAACATGAAGCAGAAAGTTATATTACTTGTCAAGCTTCTCAGTGTTTTGACGCCAGTGAGTCATATCCTTTCTCCACCTCAGATTTTCTTGACTTCCAAAGGCACTTCCAGATGGGCTCCTCTCTGTCAAATAAATTTCAAAACCACTTTTAAAATGTTATTTCAGTTGGACCACATATATGTATACTTGCAAGCATTTAAGAAACACTGAACAATGTTATTAATTTTATACATAGCCATTTTATCCTCAATATAAGTAGAAAAACCTGACAATGGTGCTTTTTATTAAGTTTTCACAGCAGTTATAGAAGAAAAATATTTGCTACATGTAATATAAAAAAAAAAAACACTCTTTTAAATAAGCAAATTTTCTAACACTGATTTCCTCAAAATCTGAACCACGGTTTCCATGACCCTAAACGAAGTAACCTCGTCTCCTACCACTCCTCCTCCTGCTCACACTCCCAGTTATTGTGTGCATGTGAGTTGTGTGCATGGAGTCTCACTGTGTATGCTCCTGATTTAGGGTACGTGCAAGGGGTGCTGTTCCTTTTACCAGATTGTTCTTCCCACATTTTCACTGGCCAATCATTCATCATCTCCACAGAAATGCCTTCTCCAACTCTCCAAAACTTCTTTTTCTCTTAATTTGCTTTATTTCTCTCCATAGCACTTATAACCACAAGATTATAAACTACTGAGAACAGAGAATATGTCTACTTTGTCCACCACTTAATGTCTGGGGCTGACGAAATTTCTGGCACATTTTGAGAGGCTCAGTTAAGTTTTTGTTTGGCAAATGAAGAAAATAAGGAGAATTTGTAAAGTAATTACTTCTTTTGGTCCACAGAGGGCAGAAGGAGAGAAAGACAGGGACTGTCTCAAGAGGTTTCTGGACGGAAGGTCGATTGAATAGCATGGACCAGAGATTTTTGAGCAGTGTGCTCTGACAATTTTTAAAACATGCAATACCTGATTTTTCAGTGATGGGCACTGACCTCTCTTTTCGTGGATTATCAAATAAAAAACGACAACACCCATGCCACAATAGCCGTCTGCTGTAAATGAATCAAAACTATACCTATTTTTTTTTGTCAGACCAGCAAAAAATATATTTTTTTGGTGTGCCATAGAATTTTAGTAATTAGTTTATGTGTGCTGTTAAGATGAAAAAGGTTGAAAATCTCTGGAGGCTCTTTTAAGGGGCAGTAGCAATAGAACTGATTCACACAAATCCAGCAGAAGTGGAGAAGGCACTGGAAATTATGCAGAAATATAAAAATATGTGTATTTAAACAATAGAACATCATGAGTTTAGGCTTTTAATGAGAAATCTAATGCTCCATTTTCTTATTAAAAAATAAGACCTTAAATCGGCTGGGGAAATAAAACAAAAATGAAAGTCAAAATTCAGAGTTCAAATACAAATTTAAAAAACATTGAGAAGCAAATATAATTTGCCACACAATAAAGGACATGTCTGGATATTTCTCCTGCTTTCTCTTCCTTCTCTTCTCTTTCTTTCCTTCCTTCTCTCTACTTCTTTTTGATTTTGAAATCTCTTTCTTTAAGAAATTTTATAAAAGAAAACAATAATGATATGCCTCTATTAAGACAGTTAACTGAATAAATATGATGTCTGTCCAGAAGGTATCCAGCCAAGTAATATGAAAAATAGAGACATTCACTAAAGAAGATAAAAGATACAAGAAACATTGTACATAGGGTAATGCATCAGTCCCCTTCAAAGTAGGCACCTTGAGACCTCACACAGTTCTCCCAATCGCCATCAGTTGCCCCATCATATTTTCCTGAATCTCACAGACAGTCTGAAATCTCTTATCTTTCAAAGGTGATTTTAGTTTGGGTAAAAGCCAGAAGTTGCAGGGTGCCAAATCTGGGCTTCAGGGGGGCTGAGTCACCTGGGTGATTTGATATCTCACCAAAAACCTCTAAACAAAATGTGATGCACAAATGGGCACACTGTCATGATGAAGCTGCCAATCACCAGTTGCCCATAGCTGTGGCCTTCTGAATCATTGGAATCGTTTCCACGCAGGAATGTTCAAGCTTATTGCAAAATTTGATGCAGATTTGTTGCTCCACTCGCTCAGTCATTTTCAATGCCACACTCACACAGTACACATGTTCACTCAACGGTGTCTACCACCCCCACTGACTAGTACTGGGTAGTTCTCATTGCTCACATATGTGCATTCTAGTCCACTCTCCTTGGCTGCCAGGTTACACTGATGCGTGCAAACCATTCTCATTATATTAACAACAGCTGGACTTTTTCCAGGCAGGCCTCGTATGTGATCTACTTAACAAACTTTTTATCACATACTTTTTTTTCCATGAAATTGTTTCATCTCCTTAGTTAAGAATACCTACAATTAGGTGACTTATCTTAAATGTTCTAATGCAAATAAGAATTGCAAAGGCTAAATTTTACTAAGGTTAGAAATTTTCTAAGATAATTCTTTTTTTAATTGAGATATAATTAACATATAACATTAGTTCCAGGTGTACAACATAATGAATTTGATATATGTATATATTATAAAATGATCAGCGCATTAAGTCTAGTTAACATCCATCACACTGCATATATTTACAAATATTTTTTTCTTGTAATGAAAATGTTTAAGATCTACTCTCTGAGCAGCTTTCAAATATACAATACAGTATTATTAACTATAGTCACCATGCTGTAGGTTACATCCCCAGTGCTTACGTGCTTTACAATGGAAAGTTTGTACCTTTGGACCCCCTTTACCCATTTTGTCCATCCCAACACCCCTGGTTCTGTCAATCATCTATCCGTCCTCTGTAAGTTCAGTTTGTTTGTGTTAGATTCCACATACAAGCTTCGATTCTTGCATTCAAACAATGACAG
>VMDR010035393.1:0-10774 GCA_007922815.1 Macrotus californicus | reverse complement strand
AAAGCCCAGGAATGAAACTGGTTTTCACCTTGGCCATACATTTATTCACTGTGCCCTTTATCTTATTTATTTGTTTTTAAAAATACAGTAACAATTAGATATAAGTGAGCTATACTTCAATGATCATTTGGAATTAGCATTTTCTTTCTCTTACAGTGGAATATAAAATTGCAATGATTAAAAACATTTTGGTATTTATTTTTGTATTGCTTGATTGTAAATCAGTGACATAATGTATAGATTTGGGGATAATTGCCATTCATGCCCCCTAAGGCTACACGTAGCTATTTTATTTGGCTTTTGAACGAAAGTGAAGTCTTTTCTTTGCATAACCATAGTCAGAAAGTTATAAGGTAACCAAGGCAGTAGTTTTATAAAACCCACCCCCACGATGTTTCTAGAGCTTGTGGGCTAAGCCATTTGTTGGGACATATCTAAGTGCCTGATCTTTGGAGTGTGCCTTTGGAGTGTACTAAGGTGTTAACGTTCAATTTCTTCTTCTTTTTTTAAAACTACAATTTGCATTCAGTATTATTTTGTATTAGTTTCAGGTATACAGCACAGTGGTCAGTCATACAGTTCATTACCACTCAATTCTTTTTTTTTTTAAAGATTTTATTACATTACTGTTGTTCAATTACAGTTTCTACATTTCCCCCCCACCCCTCCCCCCCGCCACCCCAGCCAATTCCACTCATTACCAGTCAATTCTTAAGTTTCAGGTAAATGTGGAAAGCTGGTAACTGTTGACATATTTAGGAACTGTGAAGCTCTGTCAATTCCTGGTCTGTTAGGTAGAGTCTTTGACACCCACATTGCATTGAGGCTGGGTTTTATAGAGGTACTTCTGATGCAAAGAAACCCTAACCACACTTTGATGAATCTGAAGATATTGCTTTCTCTCCTCTCTCTCTCAGGTAGGAGTTCTTTGAGGGAGGAAATTATTAAAGAAAATTTGTGTGGTTGAGGATTATGTTACTTTTACTCTATAATAGAACCTTTTTATTCTCTCTTCAGCTCCCTAAATAAAATAGTAATATTGCCATGATAACAGATGATAGAAATTGACAATAACTTCACTCTTGAAAGTCTTGTTTTTATAAAAGTAAATGGTCATTTCTTAAATTTTGACCTACAAATTCAGAATAATTACTGATTTAAATATAAACTAATACAAGTAGCAGGGTTAGAATTTTTCTTGTTTCCATAAAATTGCATACCGACAAAGACTAAAGAATTCTTTATCTCAGAAATCTCATTTTATAGATAACGAACCACGGGTTTGAGAGAGTAAGTCCTTTACTCAGGCCTCCAGATTCTCCTAGGTCCAGTGTCTTATTTCTTTGCAGTTATTTATTCTTAGAGTGCGAAGAAGGCTCAGCAAATGGCCTAATTCTGAACCACATTTTTGAATGATTTTGTTTAGTTTACATTGAGAATAAAGCCAATACTAATTTCTAGTGTAGTTGGTTATCTGCTTAATATGAAATCATTAGTGTTATTGGGTGGTTGAGTACAGCAATTTCGTTACTTTTTTCATATATACTCGAGTTTCTGTCTGGAAGACCTTTCCCAGAACTGGATAATCTCCTGAATTCCATTTCCCCACTGACAACAGGGCTGAATTTTTCTTTTGCTAAGAGCTCTGAAGTAGCTTTGTAGATCAGAGCCATTGATTTTCAGATCAGATTGGCTTATGGCCTTGAGAGGTCACAGTGGCACTGCCACTCTTTGCAATGTGTTTTATGCTATATATTTTTTTATTCCATGGGATACTGTCAAGACCTGGTGATGAGAGGCTGTCAGCCTAAAAGGCTGACTTTGATCCTCAAACAGTAAAACTAGTAGAAAAAAGAAAGGCTTCATTCTTGTTAAGGCAGGGCATTCACAGGTGGGTGGTGGCCGTTTTTAGCCAGGTGGGTGCTGACACTGTTGCTCTTCTTCACAGAGGTGTCCTCTAGCCAGGACCCACGTGCTCCCATTTGAGATAATGCCTTTGGGTCCAAAATTACCTCTTGCCTCCTGAGAAGGCAGGTAATTCTGATTAGCTGCAGACTTAAACCTTGGCCCATAAAGGCTGGGGCAGTAATAATTATTTTAAACAAACAAAACAACACATTTGTGGATATCAGTTGTCCTGAGAGCATAGCTGTCTGTGATGTGGGGGCTTTTCCGCTAGAGAAGTGCTTAAAGGCTAAAAAGTTACAAATCATTTTTTTCTGTCCTTCTCCCTTTTGCTCAAGAAACATTATTCCCTCCCCAACTCCCACCCCTGCCCCTTTGGTAAAGGCAAGATGGAAAGAGAAGTCCACAAAGCTTATTGTAAGTGAAATATATTCATAAACAACTTCTTGATTGAGAACAAATGCCTCATTAATCTTAAGTGCTTCAACCAGAAAGCACAAGTAAAGTCAGGAAGAATAATGACTGACATTATGGGGAGCATAACATACTGTACTCTACACCAGGACGTGCATGCCCGGAGGTCACCGGGCTGCAAAGCACAGCTCCTTAGCACAGAGGAAAGGGATGACTAGCAAGAGTGCAGGGGAAAGAACTGCAGTACAGGCATTTCTTGTGAATGGCAAAAATTAGTCCAGTGACAGGACGAAGAAATCATGTTCTTTGCTATTTGTTGTTGAAGGCTGTGCTGGAAGAAAGAATAAACCAGAGTTTTTCTTTGAAAGCCAAATGATGTATATTTCTAACAAAGTAATATGTATGTTCAAGTTGAAGTACTTTGCTCAGGATCCTGAAAATATTATTATGTAAATGCATTAAGTTCAGTCTAGATTACATCTGACTACTCTTCAAATACGGAGGTGATTTTCCTTGTCACCAACCTTGTGCCTGGCGTGCTACCAGATAGGTACTCTGTAAACATCAAGTTAATTTTTATGTTGGTGTAAGCAATGTCATGAGAAAGACAAATCCAGGGGAAAAAATATAATTTGAAGCAGACTCAGAGTATGGCTTTCTATTCTTCTGTTATCTTCCTTTCATACAAATGGTTGATAGCATTAAAATAGTTAAAATGTATAGTAAGTGTACCAACCCCCTCAAGATGTCCACATCCTAATCCCTGGAACCTGTGGAGTATGTAACGTTCATTAAAAGGGGAATTATGGTAGCAGATGGCATTCAGATTGCTAATCAGCTGATCCTATGAGAGAGAGATTATTTTGGTTACTTGGGTTTGCCCAGTGCCATCACAAGGGTTCTTAAATGTGGAAGAGGGAGACAGAAAAGAAAGTTAGAGTGTTGTGATGTGAGAAATATTGTACTTGACCTGCTGTTGCCAACTTTGAAGATGGAGGAGGTCCACAGGCCAAGGCATATTGGCAGCCCTGAAAAGCTGAAGAGATCAAAGAAGTGGATTCTCCCTGAGAGCTTCCAGAAAGACATGATCCTGCTGACACCTCGATTCTAGCGCAGTGAGACCCATTTAGGACTTGTGACCTACTGAATTGTGTACACTTGTGCTGTTTTAAGTCATTAAGTTTGAGGTGAGTTATTATTGCAGTAATAGAGAACAAGTTCAGTATTCAGTAGAAAGATGACCTTTTGAAAGGGTGATTAATTTTCACTTGAAATTGTTTGGCATTCCACTAGGTATACTGCATTTTCAGTGTCATCTCAAATTCAATTGTCTTTTTCCGAGTACCTTCTTCTGGCTTTCTAGCCCACACCCTCTAGTCTCTGGACTCCAGCCATCCTTTTTTTACTGTGACTTACGATTCAGTAATGCTCCCAGCATTGCAATCTCTACCGCCCCTCTTCTCTTTACTTTTGTTTTAGCTACCACATTCCTTCCCTCTCCTCCTTACTTTGTTTTTAGCTACCACATTCAGCTGCCTTGCCATTTCCTGACTTTATTATTCTCTCTTGGCATAACTCAATTGTGGTATGTCCAGCTATTTGTATTTTGTACTTGAACTCTTAGCTGAATACAGCTGTGGCAAAACACCCAATATGCAGATCGCTCTTACCTTCAATTTGTAACTGTAGTGCCAGTAACTCATACTGCGTTCCCATCATGCATTCACTCTCCTACTCTCCTGGTGGACTCTTCCATACCTTCTGTCATCTGAAGCTTCCCCATGTCCTTCCCCAACCTCACTCTCACCACATGAGTTCACTTTATATTTCACTGAGAAACAAGAAGCCATCAGTAGAGATCTGCAGGTTTATACTTACATCATGCCTATGAAATGCTGGGTTTGAGTAACCCATCCCTTTCTCTCCCACATCACCAGTGGTCCCCTCTCTGGATGATTCTCATGATCATTCACACAAGTTATTTCTTCCATTGTCAAATAAACAAAAAACCTCTCTTAATCTTTCTTTTCCATTAGCTCCCACCCTATTTCTTCATGCCCCTCTGTACAGTAAAACTCCTTTAATGTCTTGTCTTCATTCTCTTTAATTCTTTTCCCGTGCTTTTCTTTTAAACTTATTCCAGTCACCGCCTTTGCCCCATATTTTCTTAGAAACTTCTGTTTCACCAGCACAATCAGTTGATCACTGCTTCCTGTTTGAACCACCATCTTCACTTGGCTTCCAGGACCCTGCACTCTCCTGCTTTTCTTCCTATGTTACCAGCCAGCCAGCCACTTCCTTTCACTCCGTAGAGCACAAAATATGGGCCTCTTCTCTACATGAATCTATTTGGTAATCTCCTCCTATCTCATAGCTTTCATAACATCATCTAATCATTCATGGCTTGTACCTTTCTCTGTCCAGGTCAGCCTCTCCACAGAGGTACAGGTCCATGTGGCCCACTTCCTGAGTAGCACTCCCATGGGTAGTTGAAACTCACCCTGTCTCAAATTGAATTGCAGATCTTTTTCAGTTGCAGGCTTCCTAATTTTCAGACCTTCTACTGCTGAGGCCCAAAACTTTAGAGTTAGACATGCTTTGCTTTTTCTCATACCCCATATCTGTCTAACAGTAAATCCTGTCTTGTTTGCTTTTTAAAACAATCTAGAATGCTGGCCACTTCTTAACCCTGTGGAATTCCTGGCTGATCTGAGAGATACAAAAATGTTTCTTAAATAGGTACATACTGGGTTGTTCAAAAAATTCATTTTTTTGTTTGTTTGTTTTTTGGTAAGGTGGCTCTAGTAGCACTTAATTGTCTTTAACTTCACTCTAAACAATTTTGTTAGCTTGTATTGTGACAACTGTCATAGCGTGTATTTTAAAAAAAACTTATGAAAATTGGTGAATTTTTGTGTAGCCATTTTAATAGTGAAGATGGAAAAATACTCCACATTTTTGGCATATTTTGCTTTATTATTTGAAGAAAGGTAAAAACCCAACTGAAACACACACACACACACAAAAAGATTTGTGCAGTGTATGGAGAAGCTGCTGAGACTGATCAAATGTGTCAAAAGTGGTTTGTGAAGTTTCGTGCTAGAGATTTCTCTCTGGGTGATGCTCCACAGTTGGATAGACCAGTTGAGGTTGATAGCGATCAAATAGAGACATTAATTGAGAACAATCAATGTCATACCATGTGGGAGATAGCTGACCTGCTCAAAATTTCAAATCAGTAGTTATTGGTGAAAATGAAAAATGTGTATTTTATAGAAAAAAAACACATGAACTTTTTGGCCAGCCCAATAATATTGGGTGCATAAGTTCAAGGTCATGACTAGCTGTGCACTTGTTCATGACTGATGTTAAGCCACGTTTAAGCCATCAGTTTGATTATAATATGTGTTTCATAAGGGTGTGTACGTTGTATGTTAGAGATACTGTGAACTTCAAAGTCACTGTTGGTATAGTTTCTTCTGTGAAATTCGAAGTCATTGTTTTGTATTTTTTTTCATTTACCATTGAAAATGCCTGGAAAAAATAAATTGATTGGATAATCCAAGAGATGTTGAAGAACTCCAGTGAATGCTACTCGAGTCTGACTATGAGAATGATAGAGTCGAATGTGAAAATCAAAGTGATTTAGAAGGTGAAGAGTATTTTGTTAGAAAGGATAAAAAATCAAAATGGAGGAAAAATCCAATAAGACAAATTAGAAAACAGCCACAGAATATTTTGTGTCAACTTCCATTAGTTTGGCCAAATGCAAAAAGAAATGCCAAGACAGAACTTGAAACTTGGAACTACTTTATCACAAATGATATTTTAGATATAATCTTATTATATACAAACAAATACATCGATTCTATCTCGAGCCAGTTTTCACAAGGAAGACATGTTAAACAAATAGACAAAACCAAATTGAATGAATTTTCAGGCCTTCTATCTAGCTGGTTTACATCACAGCAGTGAGCTAAATTTGCAGGATTTATGGGCTACAGATGGTAGTGGGATTGTACTTTTTAGACTTATTATATCTTTATAGAGATTTAGATTTATTCATAATTGTATCAGTTTGATGACAAACTTACCCACTTAGAACTCCTGAAAGTGGACAAATTAGTGGCTGTGAGAGATATGTTCTCAGCATTTGTAAAAATTGTAAATTATGTTCCTCTATGGGACAGACTGTAACAATAGACAAAATTGTGGCAAATGTGGATTTAGATAATATATTCCATCCAAGCCCAGTAAATATGGTTTATAATTTTTACTATGGTCAATTCAAAAATATTTGACACAGGAAATCTTGAAATATATGTTGGTAAGCAGCCTGAAGGTCCTTATTTGATTAGTAATAAACCACCAGATATAATCAAGAGATTTCCAGAACCCATTTACTCATTAGGGCATATTATTACAGCAGATAATTGGTTCACTGATCTAAATCTTAACTACTACTTGAAAAAGAAGTGACTTCCATATATAGGTACTGTTCCTGAGAACAAACCCCAACTAACGCTTGGATTTGTGTCTGCTAGAAAGAGGCCTGAAATATCCAACTTATTTGCTTTTGGTGCAGATTACACACTTATATCTCATATACCCAAAAAGGTAAAAAATGCAATTTTAGTTTCAAATATGCATTTCAATGACACCATAAATTTAGATTTGCGAAAGCCTGACAGAATAGAATATTACAACCAAGAAGTCAGGAATTGACACTGGACCAAACGATAGGTACACATCATGTGGCCAGAAACACCAGAAGGTGGCCTATGGTTACAGTCTACACAGTTTTGAATATTGCAGGAGCAAATGCTCAGACTGTGCATATGCTGAACAGCACTGAAAATAAGGTGCACAATATTTGAAATCTTGTAACACAGTGTCAGAATGAAAAGGCGGTCAGAAATCCCTACAGATGTGCATAAGCCTTTACATCTGAAACTTCATCAGTTTGAAACACAAATTGAAGGAAATTCTAATGACATAGCAGAACAAGAAAAAGATGTGTTAGATGCTGTGCATCCAAAACGAATGGCTCATCAAAATATTGTTGCAAGTGTTGAGAAAAGTATTTATGACTTGAGCATAGCAATATTGTTTAAGATGAGTGTTACAAATGTTTTACAAAGCCATCTCTTGAAGATTCTAAATAATGTTAAAGACATTTTTGTTGTTTTTTTAGCAACACCCATGTTTGAAAATAAAAAAGTTTTTATTTACATTTTTATATTTTTAATTTAATAATATCTATATTGTAACAAAATAAATGAAATCATGTATTATATAAATATAATAACTGGAAATTTGCAGTGTTTTAAATTTTTCTTCCATATTTCAGCACATACTAGTAATGAATGTATCTCTTCGATACATGTGACCTCCTGCAGGGTTAATCACCTCTGCTGATACTACCCAGATTAATCTACTCATTTTCTCTTTCCTGGATTAAGGCAGTAACCGGCTAACTTCTCTTCTCCCTTCTACCCTTGAATCTCTATCCTTTGCTATCAGCATAGCAATTGGAATGATGTAATTAAAATATAAGTCAGATTATGTTCCTGCTGAGCTCAAGCTTTACAGTGGCTTTCCATCTCTGTCAGAGTGAAGTCATCAGTTTTTTTCACGGCCAGGAAGCCTTGTCAGGTTTTCTTCCACTCACTTGCTGACCAGCAGGATCTGCTGGCATCACCTTTCTCTAGGTAACTCCATGGCTCACTCCCATAGTACCTAACATTGTCTACCAACTAAATCATTTACTGGTTTAGTTTGCTACTGTCCAAACCAGAATGTAAGTGCACCAAGGGCAAGGTCTTTATCATTCACTGCTGTTGTCCAGTATCTAGAACATGGTGATTAATCGATGTTTGTTCAAGGTATGTTTCCATTTATGAGAGTATAGTACAAATTAGATATGGGCATCAAAATTGGAGAACTCACTTACTAGAATACAATTCATTGGAGCTTGTTGAATTTCCATTCAGAAGATAACTTTAGGAAAGCAGTCATTCAATTTTTTAATCACTCAGAATTCACTCCAGCCCAGTCCTTACGAGATCCTGCCCTCTCACCAACCCTGATAAATGAGCCACATCTTCAGAAATGGTTCTTCCGTGTTTTGTTGATCAGCACTTTGTAAGCTAGTTTTCTGCTAGTGTGATTAATTACTCTTTTTTCCTCCAGCTCGGACAGCCATATTTTATGGTTTTGCATTTCTGTTATGAAAGTGTCAGATAAATAAGGGTGTGGGGAGGTACTTCAGTCTCATCATTTTTCTGTAGCACTGGAAATTGGCTTTAGTGGCACTTATGGATGTGTCAGCTGAAATGGGAGCTTCTTATGAGGCAGGCTGAGAATGTTGGTATTGGCATTTCTTAAACTGATTCGTTATAGAAGAGCCATTGGAACATGATTTCCTTCTACTACAAATAATGAGCTACTGTGATAGCTGTGTTACAACAATGTGCTTCTCACCATTGTTAATGTTCTGTCAGCACTTTTATTGTAAAAACTGTTTTTCATGGTTTAATAACTGAGCCATAAAGAAATCATTCCATGTTGTTAATTGGTATACTAGCTGCTCATCTCAGTGGTGATTTTTTATGCAACCAAAGTTTAAAAATACTTGGTATTGCGAAAAGGGGATTTTGTGAATGGTATTAGGTGAGGGAAAGGTACCTAAAGAGAAAAGGTACAGGGTTCAGAATATAATCTGAATTTATACTTTCTCATTCAGCTTTTAGCTGCCCTGGGGTGGGCGGCTGGGTGGGTGATACAACAGGGTGGCTCTTTCAGTGCTGCACTCAGGAGACAGGAGTAACAGCAGCCGTGTAGAGTGATCATGTTGTCATAGGCCTTTCCGTAGTTTGTTTTGTTTTGGGAAACACTGCTTGACTAAGAGTATATCTAAATCTTTGCAATAGCAAGTTATTTTATACAGTGTGTTATTGTTCTGTAAAAGCATACTCATTAAGCATAAAATAAAACAAGGCTGGCAGTGAGCACTGGCTTTTTAATTTTATGTATTTATTTTGTTCTGCAAGGCTGCACAATTTTGGTGCCTCCAGAGGTTAGATTGGAAAGACGTTTGAGTACACTGGAGGAAATCATAGGTATCCTATTTAAAATTTTCACTGAAGTAAAAGAAGAAGAAACAGGGTAAATCTCCATAGTTACAGTCATTTTTTCTTTTATTTTAAAAAAGTTTTATTTATTTATTTTAGAATAAAAAAGTTATTTATTTATTTATTTTTAAAGAAAGTGGAAGGGGAGGAGAGAGACATCGATATGAGAGAGAAACATTGATTAGTTGCCTTCCATACACACCCCAACTGGGGACCAAACTCACAACCTAGGCATGTGCCCTGACTGGGAATCAAAGCACTGACCTTCCAGTTTGCTGGACAGTGCTCCAACCAACTGAGCCACACCAGCCAGAACAGTTATATTAATTTCAAATTAAACATATTTAATGGAAAAAAGGTTTAATTTCTTCATGTGTCTGTGGGTTTTCTTTTTTTAAATACAAAAGTACTGAAGCCCTTGCCAGGTAGCTCAGTTGGTTAGAGAGTTATCCTGGTACGCCAAGGTTGAGGGTTTGAACTCAGCTCAGGGCACATACAAGAAGCAACCAGTGAATGCTTGGGTAAGTGGAGCAACAAATTGGTGTTTCTCTCTTTCTCTCTCTCTCTCATCCCTGCTCTCCCTGTTTCCCCCTCTCTCCTCCTCTCTCCCTTCCTCTGTCTTATTTCAATACATTTTAGAAATTAAATAAATATGCTACTTAAAAATACTGAATATTTTTAGGGAAGTCTTCTATATCCAACACTCTCAGATTCTCAAATCTAATTTTCTACAGAAAACTACTGCAACTGTTTCGTTAAGCGACCTTTCGGATGTTTTCTATGCATAAACTGATGCTATGTCTTGCTTTCTTGGGGCAGCCAAATGGCATCACAGTTTATTTAACATGACTTGCGATGCTTTCATTTAATGTTACATTGTATAATTCTTAGTAACTCAGTGTTTATGGGTTGACTGTATATTTTTCATTACTGTTTTAAATTTCAAGCCTGAATCCATTCTTACTGAAAACTTCAGCTATAACAAATAAAATCTAAGCAACTGATAATCCCAGTTCTTGCCAGAGGCAACTGTTTTCTCTACTGTGAACAAGTGAAATGATAGTCACTGTATGTTGCTCCTTCTGCATCGACATACATGTTTATTTAAGACAGATTCTGAGATGGAATTGCTGAGTCATAATTTATGTGTGTTTAAAAGTGTGATTGATAATGCAAATGTTTCTCCAGAGCCACCATAACAACTCACTTACCCTGAAACATGTATTTTGTAATTTAAAGATCTGAAGTTATATCTCATTATTATTTTTTTTATTTCCTTTATTTTTGAAGTTGGCTATCTTTCGTGTTTATTGGCAACGAAG
>VMDR010035392.1:0-10751 GCA_007922815.1 Macrotus californicus | reverse complement strand
AAAAAAAGAATTTAAAACAGTGAAGATAGTGTAAAGAGCCTCTGTGATAACTTCAACATACAAACATTCACATCATGGGGGTGCCGGAAAGAGAAAAGAGAGCAAACAACTGAAAACCTATTTGAAAAAATGACACAAAACTTCCCTAACCTGGTAAAGAAAATAGACACACAAGTCTAAGGAACAAAGAGAGTCCCAAAAAAGATGAACTCAAAGAAATCCACACCAAGACATATCATAATTAAAGTGCGAAATGTTACAGATAAAGAGAGAATCTTAAAAGCTGCAAGAGGGGCCTAGCTGGTGTAGCTCAGTGGATTGAGCGCGGGCTGTGAACCAGAGGGTCGCCAGTTTGATTCCCAGTCAGGGCACATGCCTGGATTGCGGGCCAGGTCCCCAGTGGGGTCCAAGTAAGAGGCAACCACACATTGATGTTTCTTTCCCTCTCTTTCTCCCTCCCTTCCCCTCTGTCTAAAAATAAATAAATAAAATCTTTAAAAAAAAAAGCTGCAAGAGGAAAGCAGTTAGTTACCTATAAGAGAGCTTCCTCCTATAAGACTGTCAGCTGATTTCTCAATAGAAACTTTGCAGGCCATAAGGGATTGGCAAGAAATATTCAAAGTGATGAAAAGCAAGGACTTACTATCAAGATAAACTCTACTCAGCAAAGCCATCATTTAGAATTGATGGACAGATAAAGAGCATCCTAGACAAGAAAAAGCTAAAGGAGTTCATCATCACCAAACCAGTATTACATGAAATGTTAAAGTCTTGAAGATGAAGAAGAAAGAAGGAGAAGAAGGACAAGGAGGAAGAAGAGAAGAAGCAGCAGCAAAAATATGAACAATAAAATGGCAATAAATATCCATCTGTCAACAACTGAATCTAAAGAACAAAATAAATGAGCAAGCAAAACAGAAACAGAGAACATGTTGATGGTTGCCAGATAGGAGGGGGCCTGGGGGAAGAGGTGAAAAAGGTGAAGGGATTAAGAAGTACAAATTGTTACAGAACAGTCAAGGGAATGTAAGTACAGCATAGGAAATATAGTCAATAATATTCTAATAACTATGTATGGTGTCAATGGGTATAAGATTTTATCAGGATAATCACTTAGTAAGTTATATAATGTCTAATCACTGGGGTGTACACTTAAACTAATATAATATTGTATGTCAACTATAATTGAAAAATAAAAAATGACTTAAAATATAAATAAATAATTACAAAAAATAATGAATAAATGGAACCCTCCCCTCATTGACTTCTATACTCCAAATGGGTAAATTGTATGGTACATAAATTATATCTCAATAAAGCCATTTAAAAAAGTAAAGGGAACACATGAAATATGAAGATTTACCAACATTCCAAAGTAGATGTGAAGCAGGAAGCAGGGTTTTGCGGCATGGTTGCTGACTGGACGAGCAACCCCTTACCATGCCTTCTACTTCCTCTCCAACCTTGCGAGAGCAGTCTGCATGACATAGTTCTACCTAAAAACTAAGTGGAGCCTGGCAAGGTGTGGCTTCAAATACAGCTGTGGCTTTTCTTAACAAGAAGGGTCAGACTTGGCTGGCAGAGGTCCTCACCGTTTTACCCTCCTATGCCCTTCTTCTCTCTCCTGCCTAAATGCAGAGATGGTAGCTAAAGCTGTAGCAGCTGCCTTGTTTCTCTGAGGCCATAATACATGTGGAGAAGACTGAGAAAACTGAAGAGCTCACTGAACTGCAGAACCAGTACCAGCAGCCACCCTCCTACTTGTAGACGTTTTGTTATGTGCAATCAAAACAAATAAAAGCAAAACCAAAAAACCTCCAAACATTGTAAAAGTCTTTCTTAATCGAGTTCTTTGTTATTTGCACTCAAATGAAATCCAAATGCAAGCTGCTTTGGAGCAAATGAGTGCTAGTAATAAAAATACATGTTGTCATATCTTAGCCACAACATTTAATGAAAGTTTCTGTAACTTCCACCTTTATGAAACAAGGGTGGATGGGTTGACCAGAAAGTGCAATGCCTTCTCTAATTTTCCTTTTAAGGCATAGGAGGCTGTGTAGGGTCTTGCAACAAATGAGTATCTTCTAAGATACAGTTTTAGCACCAGCTGCACTGCCATGTCCATAGTGGAGAAAAAGAGAAGGAATTCAATTATAGTTTGGTTTCTTCATCTCTCACATGGGGACAAGTGAGGCAGCTAAAGCTCCAGAGCTGCCCTAAGATATGGCAACTGAAAGGACCATTAATCGTTTCAAAACATTAGACTGTACAGAAAACCTAAACAGTCTTGACTGGTATTCGGTTACAATAAAAGCATAGGCCAGTAATGTCATAATCATTGAGGGACATGGTTTCAGACATCATAAGGTAAGAGGAAGGAAGAGGATCCTTACCGTTAGGCCTTAGGGGTGAAAAGAAAGAAAATCCAGGGAGAAGTAAAAGCAGAGTCTGCAGTTATCCAGTAACCAATACCCCTTATGTGGAATCTGATACATTGTTGAAAGAGGCAACACAGCAGAAAAAATGATTCCTCAGCTGGAGTTAGGGCCCTGAGTGTCCAGGACAGTTGTTGAAAGGAGTCCTTGAGGGGCACTAACCGGTCTGTCATAATCATTTTTCCCAGGAGAAGGATGAGGAATGGAGGTGGATGGAGGCGGAAGAGTTTTCCTTGATCTTAGTTCTTCTGTTTGCTCTGAAACTCAGATATGAGAACGTTCTGGTCAAGTGTCCCTGTGGTTACCAGTTTACAAAGGGCTAAACTCTCCTACCCTTTGCGACAGCATAGATGGAACTGGAGAGTATTATGCTAAGTGAAATAAGCCAGGTGGTGAAAGACAAATACCATATGATCTCACCTTTAAGTGGAACCTAATCAACAAAACAAACAAGCGAGCAAAATATAATCAAAGACATTGAAATTAAGAACAACGACACTAACCAGAGGGGAGGTGAGAGGGGATAATGAGGGAAGAGGGTGAAGGGTTTTCAGGAACTATAAAGGACACATGGACAAAACCAAGAGGGAGTGGAATCAGGGGAGGGTGGTGGGGATGGTTGGAGTTGGGGGAAGTGCTGGGGGAGAAAGGCAGACAACTGTACTTGAACAACAATAAAATTTTTAAAAAATGGAAAAAAAAAAGATGAGATATACTGACATTAGGCGCTACCAAGATGCACCAAAAGCATCTTAACAAGGTGACAAAATTGGGTTCCTGGGGGGAAAATCTCTGATTTAAGAATACCTGAGGAATTGAAGGTAGGAAGATACTCATTTGTTGCAAGGTTTTCAAAGGTAAGTTCCTTCTCTAGATTAAATCAAGTATTAACCTTAAATGACTGTGACTCTTCATCAGTTTTCAGATTAGCTTTATTTAATACTCAAAAAATATTTTCAAGCAATGTGACATATTAAATTTATAGAAATTCAGTTCAATTTGCTGAAAGGCTTATGCTTCTTTCAGTCCTCATGAGAAGAGTCACACGTCTGTGACCGTGTATGGCCCATCCCAGTGCAGTAGCATGAAAAACACCTGCCAACATGCAGGTACAGAAGGAGTAGGCTAATGCTTCCCACTCATTTGATCTTCCAAGGTAAATGATTCCAGTTTTTAAAGTGACTGCTTAAAGCACTATTGGTGAAGTGAGTTTTTGTTTAGAGGGATCTTAAATAGCAATTCTGGATAATTATTAAACATATATTTGTGCATGAAATACTGGCTCAAACGGAGCTGATAGACTGTAAAAATGTCTTCTTGATGGGTTAATCTTTGAAAACTAAAAGGATTTTTTTGGTCATGTATCCAGCTATATTTCATGATGACTAGTTGTCAAGTTCTCTAATCACTTAAGAGAGATAAACGGTTGACACATCAGGTAAATCAAACACACACACACACACACACACACTTTCTTTTTTAGGGGGGGCACTTAACATTTCCTGCTTTTCCAAAGAACATTTGAATTCTAGTGCCCCTCCTGTGTTTTTAACATGCAATTTAGTTGCCATAACAATACTTTCTGGTCTCGAAATGCCTCTAGGGTGAAACTGGTAGAGGCATATTTACCATGCTCCTGAACTCTACTGTTTTCAGGCGCCAGGATTTCTGGTTCCCTAAGCATTCGGAGTTCAGGCTCCAGTGTCTAGTGGGAACCACAGATAAAATTTTTTATTCAGTAATTTTTGGGGGGAACCAGAGTTCTGAGGTCTGAGGGTGATAAGAGACTAGTGAGAAGCAGACAGGCTGAGAGAGAAACTCTTGGTAAATAAATCATGAATCAGCAAGACAAGCGAGAATTCCTTGGTTCAGGGCTGGGACAGATGACACTCAGCATGACTGATATGAAACAAATTTTGTAAAATATCTTTCCAATTTTTATGAGAATTATAGGCAACCTTAATCCAAGACAGAGGAGTCATATATTTTGATGTTTATTGTATTCTTTAGACTATAAAAAGGAAATTTCTAGCTCTCTAGGCTGCAAAGGAGGCTGTCCTAACATAAACAGAGGTACCGCTGCCTGTGCAGCACTCCAGCAGAATGAAATGGAAGCGGCATGGAACGTGTGGGCCAGCGTCCTCACCTGTGCTGAAGTCAGCGCCTAACTCCAGAGCTTAATCTCAGTCATTTGCTAGAGATGCCAAATCTTTAGCAGTTTCCTCACATACTTAGATCAGACACACTGCGCAAATATGATGTCCAATTTAGCTGATAGATAGAACTCCCTTTAGCTGCACTAACATACCGTGTTGTCAGTTCAGTCAATGAGTATTTATTGAGTACTCACAGCACAGAGAACTGTACTGGGCTCGGCCCTTGGAAATCACGGCCAGAACTCAAGTCCATCTCAATCCTACAAAATCACTGTCTTCAAAGGAAATTATCTGTGGTCCTATGAGAGACCGAGGGCAGCAAAGATGTGGAAAATACTCAAATAATTACAAAACAACATTTGAGTCAGTAGCTTTGATTCCTCTCTCCAGCCTTATTGACTAAGCCTTTGTTTGGAGCAATTAAATAGGAAATAAAATAGAATGTATATGATTTCTCTCCTTTTTCTCTTCCATGCCTAGCCTTTGAGCAAGAAGTGGATGAGCAGTAGTTTGACAGGGTGGTAAGCCATGGGAAGAAGGAAAAATAGCAGTCAAAAGGGGTCTCAGTAACTTACAAACTGAATAGATCATCTGGAGCTGGTTGTAGCCACACAATAGTGGAAGGGCAGCTGAACCAGGCCGGGCGTGACAACTCACAGAGAAAGAAAAATATGCTGGGGTGAGTAAGGACTGCAGTGGCATGTCTAATTTTTTTTTTAAGGATCAACTTGTTATTGCTTTGTTTTAAGTTTAATAACTGCAAAACATAAACTGATCTGTGGTTCAGACATTCTGTGTTAGATTAACTTTTATAAATAGAACTGGCTTCTCCTACTGCAAAATAAAAAGAGCCTTACCTCCCCCACCACCCCGAGACTAAAGAGATTATGAATATCAAGAACATACTCTGGGCTAGACCCTTTTGTCCTAACCTTATATTTATCTAACATTTTCCACCTGAGGATCTCAAAATCTTTTTGTGTCATTAACTCCTTAGTCCTCATGGCACCCAGAGAGTTTCTGGGTCTATTTAGCAGCATCCCCTGCGCTGCTTGTTTGTGGGCAGCCTGCTTACTTACAATTAGGTTTCTTAGTTAAAGCATTATGGGTATTTTACTTACAGTATTGCACATATCAATTACAAAACCATCATTTTCAAGCTAATGCAAAAATTGTTAATTTAATTGACTATCTTATAATTAAGGTTTCAACAAAGTAATCCATTTATTAGCTAAAAAAGACTGGGTGATAGGTGTACTTAATGCACACCATATGTGATTTCTCATACTAACCTGAAAATACATAAAAGAATATCATGATTAGCAAGTGAAAGATAGTAAGTCTTAAACTAAGGTGACAGAGGGGCTATAAACTAAGACATTAGGTAGATCTGGTTGGTTATTATGACTCTACCCTGGTGTTTTTATGTGGTCAGGCCTCTGAAAATTTCCTGTTATTTAAATTTTAATGTTTTTTAAATGGCATGAAACTGATATAATTAGTACTCAGTTACCCACTATTATGGCACATTCCAGGCAATTTCTCCCTTTCTCTCTCAAATAAAATGAGTAAGTTTGGCTGTGCCTGTGAGCCTAGAAAAACAAAGGCAAACTCTATTTCCCAGTTGTGCTGCCTGCTCTGGCTGCTGGGAAAGAGAAACACAAAGGATGGGGAGAAAGTTTCTGGTTAGACTGTAAGGACTACGATGCCTCCCGCTGTTTCTTTTCCAGGAGCCAGCTGGATAAAGGAAGGTCAGAAGTGAGGAAGGTGCTTCCAAAGGCATGATGGTCCCCAGCCCTGCCCCTCTTCTCAACAAAGAAAACTCCCTTCTACCTGTGCTAGTGAAATACTGGGACGGGGGCCATGGAGGTAGGTGCGATGGTTTGGGAACAGGTGACTGATGACAGAAACAGCAACAAAGCATCCAGGGGCTGTCACCTCTCCAAGTGACCTTCCTCTGCTGGTCTCTTACTCTGCTCCAGCCACAATGGCCTCCTTGAGGCTCCTGCAATCTGCCAGATGTGTTTCCCCCTCAGGGCCTTAGTACTCTGCTTGTGATGTTCATCCCAAAGTCCCCAGATGGCTTGCTTTTCTAAATCTAAAAGTGCACTGTCTCCATCCTCTAGTCCTCCCTCCTGATTGCCTCATAGCACTTGTGAGTATCTGACACATTACACGTAGTATTTGTTCACTGTTTACCTCCCCACAAGAATGTCAGTTCCATGAGAACACCAACATTTGATGATTGTTTTCTTTATCCAATGCTGTATTCCAGTGCTTAGAACAGTGTCTGGAGCATAGGAAAAGACTCAACAAATGTTTGTTGAATGAATTAAAGAAAACAAGGGGAGGTAGAGATAGTCAGAGATCATATTTCAGGGTCAGCCTCTTCAGGATAGACAAGGGAACTGGTACCACACTAGCAGAAGTAGGTTTCTGCTGACTGAAACAAGGCTCTGCTTGCTTATCCAGCTACAGGGGAAACCCCCAAGAAGGAGGAAATGGTTTCTGTAGATGAACACAGACAGAGATGAAAACAAATAGTTTTTTATCCACAAAATAATTATGTCCTCGCATAGGAATAAAGATGCGGTGATGGAGACAATTTGCATTTGAGACCTTTGCCTTTGAAGTCATCATCTACAAGGAAATGTGAAACTTTAAAGCCAGTGTACCAAGAATTTCCGTGATTGCCAGGTCTCCCTTTTAGATGGGGAAAGTGTTAAGTCACTCGGTTCTGTAATGCTCTCCCTCAGGTGTTGATTCAGAATCACTGGGCTTCTTCCAATACAGTGACTAGGAAAGCAAGTCAGTCATCAGAAGCAATAGAAACTGTAGGTCAAATGTCACTGACTAATCAACCTGTCACTGGTCAATTACCCATTCCCCGAAGAAGTGCCACCGATCTACTTTCCTATCAATAAACATCTATCTGGGCGCATCAGCTGCTGCTAACCACGGCCTGCCAAGATATCCAGCATCATCCACAGGCATTGGTGGTTAAGGAATCCCTCTCCCTTTCTTCTTAATAATGTCACAGAAGAGGCAAATGCAGTCCCTGACAACATAATGTGAGTTTCACAGAGACGTGTCTCTTTGAGCGCTCAGCCAGTTACATAGAGCTTCAATTGCATGGATTTTCTCACTGCAGAAACCATGGCAGGGCTGAAGGAAGTTGGAGGCTTCACACTGTGCTGATACACAACTCTGCCTTTGGTTGTGCTCCTGCCCCTCATCCCTCCTCTGAGTCAGAGAAAGAAAAATTGAAGGAACAATTTTAATCCCACATTTAAAGAAAAACAAATGGGCACTGTTCTCTCTTGCCTTAAGCCCTAATCACACCTTTTCCTGGAGTCAGATTCAACCTCTCTGATGCTTTGACCAGAGCTAGAGGCCAAGGTAGCCTTGTCACATGTGCAACCTATTTGTCTCTAAGATGTCACTTTGGCAAAGACCTCATGAGGCCCCTGTTGAATCTAAAATTCTAGATCTCTTACTGCACACACTGTAATTTCCCCTTCTGTCTTGACAGACTACCTCATCTGTCAAGGGATGTTCATTCTGAGTTGTCACAGGCTTTATGTATCAGGTGGGGCTGGGAAGAGGCAGCAAGTAAACAATGACACACATATGACACATGCTCTTGTAGGAAATACATACAGAGTGTAAGAAATCACTGAAGAGGAATGTCTAAATCAGCCCAGGAGATGATGGAAGGTTAAAGAAGCATTCCCAAAGGAGTGGAGTCTTGAAGGAGGAATAAGAGTCAGGTAAAAAGGCGGTGATGAGAAAGTAGTGTGAGTCACAAGCAATGAGAACAGCACGTTCAAAGAGTTGAAGGCATGGGGGTAACAGAGGTTGATACACGTGCAAAACTGCAAGTAGCTGGATGGGCTGAGACAGAGAAAGTGTAAGGCGGGTGGAGAAACATGAGTTAGGCTGTACAGACAGAAACCAAGTCAGGTGATTCTTAAGTGCTTTTGTCTGAACTTTCCCCTGAAGGCAAATAGTAGCCATGAATCTTCTTAGGAAGGGGCATGACTGCATCGGATTTGTGGTAACAGGTAGGAGATGGTTGCCGGTGGGGAAGGAAGGGCTAGGTGAAAGTCTGAAGACCAGGTAGAAAGGAGAAACTACAAAGGTGCAATTCTGGTGATGGCAGTGGGATGGAGAAGAGGAAAGGATTTGTGAGACATGTAGGAACTGGTATTGACAGAACTTTACAAGATGAGTGGTTAAGGGGAGAAGGTGAGGGAGAGGAAGAAATTTAGAAAGATTCCCATGTTTTTGGCTCAGGTGATGGACAGAGGGGTGGCATCACAGAATGAGACCGGGAATCATGGTATGAGACAACTTGGATAGGGGAAGGGCAGGATAACGGAATCCATTTCTGAACTGAGATGCACATGGAACACTGTTAGGTGGGGGAAGGGGATGAGGTGCCAGGGAAGCAGATAGAACGCGAGGAACATTAGAAGAGAGCGAGCAGAGCCACTAAGCTGCCAGTTCGCTTACATCTTCATTGGCAAGAAGACCAGTCTTCAAATTAGAAACAGCAGAACAAACATAATAAAAAGAAAATTGAAGCCCCAAACAGGTGAAGTGAAAGAAAGGAGTATCTAGTCAATTTAAATGATTTCAGGTCTCCTGGCTCAGATGAGTTACACCACAAGCCTGCTGAAAGAAATTGCAGATGTAATCTCAGAGACACGATTGGTAATCTTCAAGAAATTGAGGAGACTACAAAGAGTGCCAGTGACAAGAGAAGGACAACTGTTTCCCAGATTTTTAAAGTGAAGAGGGATAGATTGTAATGAGAAATATTCAGATGAGTTTCCCACCATCCATGACACAAATTCTAGAATGGCTTACAAAAGGGAGGAGGCAGGGCACTGAAGCTGAGTGCTACGTGACGGAAGTTTATTTGTACTGGCAGTGTCTGTCCAGACTGACCGTGGCTTATCTCCCCGCTTCCTAAGCACAGAGTGGGTTGTCTGGTCTGCAGTATAAACTTCAGACTTTTCTATCTGTGATTTGTTGTCTATGGTACTCAGACTATATAAGCCCTTTACGAAAAAAAGTTTATGATTTAAATGAAGAAATCCACCATCACTCGTCAGGGTACTTCCAGGAACTGACAAGCAGCAATAAGCTTCGTGGTTATTAGCCTAAACATAAATTAACCTTTGCCTATTAGGATCCTTCTACCTCATTTTTCTATGCTATTTCTCTTTTTATACACACTGGCTTTAAAACAAGAACAGGAAACAGCAAAGCAAATGTGATGAGGGGTAGGCAGCCATATCCCACCAACATCTCTAACCATGGCAGCCAAGATATAATGTAAAATATCTTATCTAATACTAAATATAAATTAATATAATAAATATAATATAATATACCATTAGTCAGTCTTTCAGAGAGCTTCTTAGAACATTAAAAAAATAAGGGCAGCCTACTCAAGACCCAGATGGCTCTCTTGAACTGAAAGTGTATTCTCTAGGGGATGTCACCAGCCTCACATTTTAAAATTATATGACCCTGTAAATCAAGCAATATTGGGTTAAAGTTCCTTTCTTAAAACAAAATTAAAATTAAAACCAGAGACCAAGATCATGACAAAGATTTTTTAGAAACAGGTCTCTTACACAGCTCTGCTTGGTTTGTATGTAAAGTCATTTATTAAAGTTGTAAATGATTTTTGATTCTATAACCTGTCTTGACATTATACTCTAAGTCCCTAACCAATATAAACCCAGGGAGAGGCCTTTATTCTAGTTTCTCCACAAGTCTAATTTTGGTGCATCTCCCCACCAGAGAATCCAAACAACCACTTTAAATCTCTTTGTTTCCCCTTTCCCACCCTTTACTTGATAATTTAGAGCAATGAACAGAAGACCATCTTCACTGAAGGTATTGGGACCATCACTGTTCCAAAATATCATTTGCACACATATCTTCCATTTTAAAAGTGATGAATGGAAAAGAATACAGAACCTTACCGTATTGACCCAATCATGTACGGCTGCGCCAGCTGAACCACAATCGCACCACTCCCTAGTTGGTGACATGTGTAGCCAGAATCCCAATCATAATTCTTGGTGTCTCCATTTAGCAAGGCATTTCGGCTCCGACTGACTCCTTCAATCACACTGGCACA
>VMDR010035391.1:0-10773 GCA_007922815.1 Macrotus californicus | reverse complement strand
AACCACTATAAAGGACACATGGACATAACCAAGGGGGAGAGTGGAAGCAAGGGAGGGAGATGGGATTGGCTGGGGTGGGGGGGAGGGGGGATGAAAATGCAGACAACTATAATTGAACAATAAGAAAGTAATAAAATCTTTTTTAAAAAATTAACAAATTTAAAAGCCTAATAAATAAATAAATAAACAAACATTTTTAATGCACACAATACTGAGCCCCCTCCTGACCAATGATAACGTGTGTGTAGCTTCCTAAGTGCTGGGAACAGGGGTCAGGGAAGCAGGTGAGGCACTGTCCTTGGATGCAAAATTTAAGGGGGCACCAAAAAACTCTGTCATCAAGGTAAATAATATTTTGCTGCAATATTTGAAAACAACCAAAACAAATGCAAAAATATCCACGATGAACAAAAAAATGTAAGTTTTAAATAAAGACAAGACCGGTATTACCAATGTTTCCTTTTGCCTCCAGCTGCACACAGCGCTGCCAGGCATCATCTAAGTGCTTTTCAAGAATTAACCAGTTCCTTCCTTACAATAGCCCTGTGGAGTAAGTATTTCAACTAGTAACTCATTCCATCTGTACGATAAGACCCCGTGAGATAACTACTGCTGTTACCCCCAGTTTTCAGACGAGGGAAGGGAGGCCCAGAGAGGTGGGGTAACTCGCCCCAGAGCTGAGACTTGAACCCCGGCAGTCTGAATCGAGAGACCAGTTCCTGACCACTGTCCACCACCTGTCTCCGACACAGCTCTGCCCATTGGATTTACATCATTAGATCATGTGCTCTGGCCGAAGTTTTGGTGGTTGAGCTGGGCCCTAGCTCATTCAAATCATAGACACAGGCCACCCCCTGGGCTGGCTTCTGCAGACACAGACAAAACTACAAAGCAGAGCCTGTCCTTCCAAGGGCAGGGGCCTGGCACCATGAGTGAGGGCTGATGTGAGTGCCATTGGAGGCCTGAGCCTGCCCTCAGGGAGGCTGGAGGAGGGCACGACTACCTCAGCTTCAGCCACGAGGGCACTCAAAAGGCAGAGGCAGCTTCTGCCTCCCCGCCTGTGACAACTGACGCACTTTGGAGAGATGAGTAAGAGGTTGAGCTAAGAGCACACAGCAGCGATGTCCCCGTTTGACATACACAGAAACAGCTCAAAGTGATTTTTACCAAAGGCACATAACCTAAGGTCACTTTCCATTCTGCGTGGTTATCAAGTGGCCCTAAACTCTTTCCTCAAGGTCCTCCATGAGCAGCAGGGCGTGAGGATGAAAAACACTGAGTCAGACACTCTGCAGTGTCTAAAGTGGGTGACACTGGGCAAGCCACAGTCTCCCTGAGCCTGTTTCTTGGTCCATAAAACATGGGGAGTGATGTCAACCCCAAAGTGGTGGGATTAAATGGAATACATGAATATAAACTACCTACCACAGTGTCAGGCATGGAGAGAGCACTCAGCACGTTGGAACTACTGTTATTTCTTTTCATTGTTTCTATTGTTGTTCCATTACAGTTGTCCCCATTTCCCCCCATTACTCTCCCCTGCCCTATCCACCCCCACCTCCCACATTCAATCCCCCCACTTGTTGTCTTTGTCCTTGGGTCCTTGACACAAGTTCCTTTACTAGACTCTTGCCCTTCTCTCCCCCATGATGCCCCCTCCCCTCCCCTCTGGTCCCTGTCAGTTTGTTCTTTATTTCAATGTCTCTGATTCTGTTTTGCTCACTGGTCTGTTTTGTTGATTACATCCCACTTATAGGTGAGATCATATGGTACTGTCATTTCTAAAAATAATGGGTGACAACGTGCACAACCAAACGTAATCTGTGTTTACAAAACAATCCAGCATCTCCGTCCTCGATGAGCGATGGCCAGTGGAGTGGCCTACTTGACGCAATGGAAAGTAAGGTCACTGGAAGACTCAAGCGCCAAGACAACATCTCCTGAAAAGCCAGAAAAAGCGCATTGATTCGCAGCTGTAATGCTCATTAGAATCACCTGTGCTCCACCCTGGGCCTGTGTTTCGTGGGTCTGGAGGGGCCGAGCATCATTACTTTGTGAAGTCTTTCCAGGTGATCCTGTGGGCAGCAGGGGTGAGAACCTGAGTGGGAGGGAAGGGGTTACTGTGGGGAAGGTGTTCAGGTGGGAGGCGGCGTGGCTGTCGCCGGCCTACACCCATGGATGCTCACTTGAATGCCTACTCATTCACAAGACTTTCACGTTTAATGTGCTTCCTACATGAATGTTATGTTTCATAGTTTTAACTTTTTAGTATGGAGAGTTTTAAACGTGCTCCAAGCAAACAAACCAGTATGATACGGTTTCATGTGCTGTGTTACGGACTGACCAGGGATGCACAGTCAGCCCTGCCCTGTGCACACCCCAGGCTCCAAGCGCACTAACATCCTGAGACAAATGCCAGACAAGAAACTATTTCATCTGTAAATATTTCCAAGTATGACTCTAAAAGGTAAGAGCTCTTTTTGTGATATGACATTACCAATATAACACCTAACAAATTAATAATGGCTTATTGTCCTCAAATAGTCAGTGTGTTCCAACTGTCTCATGAGTGTCATACTTTCTTTAACTTTTTTCAGGATTTAAACTAAGATCTGCACCTCGGCGATGGGCTGGTTTGTCTTCCAGGTCTCACATTTCAGTGCTTCTCCCACTTTAACATGCGCATGAATTTCCTGGGGATCTTGTTAAAATGCAGGCTCCAACTGAGGAGGTTTGGAGCAGGGCCCGGAGTTCTTGATTTCTGACTCAGTCCCAGCAGGTGATGCTGAGGCCATTGGTCCGTGGACCACACTTTAAGTATCAAAGCTCTATTTTATAATAAAAGGAAAATTGTTTAAGTAATGTTGGCATCTTTAGGCCCAACCAATGAATTGGAAAAGAAATCAGTGTTGGCTGAGAAGGGCCATCACCTTCCCGTGGAGTGCAATTGACAATCACACTGGCTGTGGGTGTTTCAATGCCAAAGATAACACCTGAGCCTCCAGAACTGGTACCGGACACCCAGCCATCCAGGTGTCCATCCGAGCAGGGTCTGGCCCTCCAGAAATCAGAGGCCACCTCATCAAGACTCTCAGAACCTCTGGAAGTGCATTGATTTGTTCAATTTCTGGCAGGCAGACAGAAACACAAGCTGCCGAAATAAGGCAGTTACCTTTTCTCGCAGTTATAGGTTTAATTAAAAAGCCCCATGCTGCCAGATACCAAGCACCCTCCACTGATCTGCGAGACCTATTGATTGCTTGGCTCTCCCCACAAGACACAGCAGAGAGAAGACTTTATCTTCCTTTAATCAGACCTGCCTCCCTCAGACCCAGTTCTGACAGGCTGCTCCTCACCCGCTTCCGTCAATCAACACTCGGCCAGCCCTGGTACAGCAGGCAGCTCCAGGACCAGCCACAGGGAGCTGGGGGAAGGTCTGTGCCCCCAGGGACCTCCTGGCCTCACAGGCAAGGTGGCATCATCATCATCATCATCATCATCACATGACCAGTGCCAAGTACCAGGCACGGTGCCAAGCACTTCAAATATATTCTAAAATAACTGATTTTTTCAGTGTATTATGATTCCCTGACTACCGGATCTCATGTTTCCTATACAAAACATTTGTTCTCTGTCCTGTCGCCTGTTCCATTTTCTTCAAAGCCCTTAAGACTACCTGAAAGCATATGTATTTCTTTGCCTGCTGGCTCACTGTCTCTGCCCTGGACTGAGAACCCCATGAGGGCAGGGTTTCGCCTCTGTCATTCAGTACGGAGTCCCCAGCATCTAAAACACGCAGGTTAAAAGTTCTCAATGAATGTTGAGAAGGTTTGCCCCTGTTGTCACATATCACAGAACTGCCTTCTTCTCCACTATTCCATTATATGTACACATCACATTTTCTTTATCTATTCATCTGTCAGTAGGCGTTTAGACTGTTTCCACTTCTCGGCTACTGTGAATAGGCTGCAATAACCATGGGAGTGCAGACATCTCTTCGAATCCTGATTCTGATTGATAAATACCCACATATGGAATTGCTGGATCATATGGGAGTTCTGTTTCTAGTTTTCTGAAGAATTTCTGTCCTGGTTTTCATAGTGACCGCACCATTTTGCATCCTCAACAAAGGTGTGTAAGTGTTCCCATTTCTCCACATCCTGGCCAAAATTTGCCAGCTTCTTGTTTGTTTAGAGAGTAAGTCTCATTTTAATGTTCTTACCACAGGAAAAAAAAATACAGTTTTAAATAAACAAATGGGTGCTGAATTTGGCTTATTGCATTTGTTCCTTCCCAGCAGCTCTTTGAGCTCACTAGTCTCACACCCATTTTATAGTTGAGGAAACTGAGACTAGGGCAGGAAAAGCAATTCACTCAAAGGTACCCACACAGGAAGCTGTAGGGCAGGCATCAAAACCCGTCTATCTAACTCCAGCAAAGGCTCAGCCAGGGGTTCGTGAACTTGTAACCTAGGGGTGGTGAACTGGGATGGGAAAACAGATGCTCTCCTAATTATCCTGACATCTAACTGAAACGTAGCATTTCTTTCCATATGAATGTAGATAACAAACTGCAGTCGCTCCAGCAGCCCCAGGATGTTGTCACCAATTGGAATCAGAGACATTTTCATGTCCCATTACCTTTGTTGCAGATATCCTGAAATATCATTTACACTCATCACTGCCTTGAAATTACAGTCATAATAACGTGGCCTACCCACCGCCAGCTCTTGGTATGTGGTGTGTGAACAGACGCACTTGTGTTGCTGCATCACAATTTGGCTTTGTAGTATCTGGTTAACTGTATTTCAGTGTAATCGGCTGCCTGAAATAAGCCAGACAGAAAAGATGCAGTGCTGCATTGTACCACTGATATGTAGCACCTAAATAACTAACTAAGCTGAACTCCTAGAAACAGCGTAGGAAAGTGGTCGCCAGGGCCTGGGGGTGAGGGAAACAGGGAGAGTCAGTAAGCAGTACAAACTTCCAGCTGTAGAAAGAGTGGGGTCTGAGGCTCTCATGTAGAGCATGGTGACTGCAGTGGTAACACTGTGTTGTAGAGCTGAAACTTGCTGAGACTGCAGAACTTAAATGTCCTCACCAGAAAACAAAACAAAGAAAGGTAAATATGTGAGGTGATGGGTGTGGTGATTAACTTGTTTGGGGGGGGAACCTTTCACCATGTAAGTGTGGATCGAATCATCACATTGTACACTTTAAATGTATTACAATTTTGTCACGTATACCTCAATAAAGATGAGGATATAGAGAAATATATATATATTTGTTTGCCTTTGTAACCTTATGGATTTTATAGCTAAAAACAACTCTGAGAAGAGGCACAGAAAAGATTAAGAAGCAGGCTGGGCTGGAAATAACGCGTGACTTAGCCAGAAGGTGACGGTTAGAAGGAAGCTGCGCTGCGGGGCAACTCTCCTCTCTTCAAGGTGGGGACGCCAAGGCCCCGCCTGGGAGACTGACCTGGCAGCCACCCAGGGAGGCAGGGTCTGGGTGTCAAGTGGAATCCAGGTTTCCCCGTTGCCGGTGCCTTTGCAGCTGAACCACACTGCCACCTAGGGGCACAACGCATTTCCAACTTGCCGCCGCCTGGAGTGGGTGGGCCGCACCCCGGGCTGGGAGGTGTTTGCGAAGTGCCCGGGGGCACTGGTTCACTAAGCTGCAGTGACTTGCGTTCACTCACTCGTGTGAAACAGTCATTTTTCACTCCACACTGCTGGTGGGGGTGCAAATGAGTCCGGATACCAGGAAAGGCAATGGGTCTGTGCCTAGTAACAGCGGGGGTGTGCATCCCATTTGACAGACGCCGCGGCGAGCGCACACACGCACACCGGTGTACACTCTGCAACAGTGAGTCTCAACCCTGGATGCACATTGGAACTTCCCGGAAAGTTTCTATTTTACTTATTTAATTTTTTTAAATCCTCACCCAAGGATGTGTTCATTGATTGCAGAGAGAGGAAGGGAGATGAGAGAGAGAGAAAGAAGCATCGATGTCATTGATGTCCATTGGTTGCCTTCCCTAGGCGCCCTGACAGGGAATAAACCCAAAACCTAGATATTTGCCCTGACCCAGAATAGAGCCTGCAAATTTTGGTTCATGGGACGCACTCCAACCAACTGAACCACCTGGCCAGCGCCTGCCTCGGAAGCTCCTAAATCCACTGGTGCTTACCTCCAGACCAATGAATTAAGAATCTTTGGGTGTGGGGCATTAGCGTGATTATAAAGCTTCCAGGTGATTCTATATGCAGCCCAGTTGACAACCACTGGCCACGGGAATCTCTCCATGCAGGCATGAGGGAGGCCCATATGGTACATTCGCTGAAGTGCTATTTGCAACAGCAAAGAAGTGGAAGTGACTAAACGTTCATCAACACAGAAATCACTTGAAAAGAGAAAAGAGATCACGAAATGCTACACAGAAGCTAAGAGAAGTGAACTAGCTCTGCATGTTTACCAGCAGGGGTCAGTCTCGGAAACACACTGTTGCGTGAGAAAAACCAAGTTGCAAAACATGCAATATAGCATGGTGTGGCTTGGGGTTCTTGAAACAATGCTGAAGATGCAAACAGATGTTTGTGAAAGTATTTCAAGGTCCTCAAGGATCTGTGATATGTTCAAAACGGGGAGGGGTTGGGCACTGGGATGGCAGCTAAAGGGACTTTCTTTTGTATTCTTTTCTAAGGAGAAGAATATATTTTATGTAAGCAATTAAGTCCGATTCTAAAAAATGAGTACATTTTAAAACATTCCAGCCCTGGCTGGTGTGGCTCAGTGGACTGAGTGCCAGCCTGAGAACCAAAGGGTCACCAGTTCGATTTCCAGTCCCATGCCTGGGTTGTAGTCCAGATGCCCAGTGGGGTCACACAAGAGGCAACCACACATTGATGTTTCTTTCCCTCTCTTTCTCCCTCCCTTCTCCTCTCTAAATAGATAGATAGATAGATAGATAGATATTTAAAAATGAAAATAAAACATTCCAATGCCTTCTATGTATTATATTAGATCTAGCAAAAGTAAACCAAAAAGGAGACTTCACAAAAGATACAGCCGAGAGGAGGAGAACTACAAGGCAACAAGAATGCAATGTTTCCACCCTGGGATAGTGGGAGACTGTGGAAGACACAAGGACCTCCTAACGGTCCTGGTTAGTGATTGCTGCAAACACTTAGTGTCATAAAATGGCCATTGGTCATGCTTATGGACTCTTTGGGTCACTGGGGATGTCCCATGATGTCTGGAGCTCAGCTGAGAAGTCTAAAGGGTTGGGGTGACTAGGCGGCCATCTGGAATGATCTGGAAGCATCCTCACTCACATCTGGTAGTTGGTGCTGGCTGTTGGCCAGGACTTGCACTGGGCCATTATCCAAAACACCTACAGGGACCTCTCCATGAGGCCTCCCCCCGTGGGCTAATTTGAGCTTCCTCATAGCATGGGATTGGGTCCCAAGAGGAGATGGAAGATGTGCAGTGATGTTATGCTCCAGCCTCGGGGGTCACACAGCGTCACTGCTGCTGCACTCTTTGGATGGAAACAGTCACACAGCTATGCCCAAATTCAAGGGGGCAGGACATAAATCCCACCCCTCAAAGGGAGGAAGGTCAAGGTCACCTTGTAAAAAGATATGTGGGATGACATTGTTGCTGTCATCTTTGGAAAATACAACCTGCTGCACAAATCTATTCCTTGGGGCAAAAGGGAAGGTGGCATGAGACAGGGCTTCCAGGAAAAAGGGATGCCTAACCTGAGTCTTAAAGAATGACCAGGAATTGGTCTAGGAAAGGTCTAGGAAAGGACAAGAAAAATCATTCCATGCAACTCCCTATCTCCCCATAGTGGTCCCAGACACTGCCCAAGAAGTGGAGAGTCCCACCCTGGGTCCTGAGGACCCACAAAGCCAGGCCCTCTCAGAACAGAGCTCCCAAGCATCAAAGTCAAAGTCCTGGGATAAAAAAAAAAAAAAGGCTGCATGGCAGGCTTAGGAAACTGGTCTTTGAGTTGGGCTGGAGGAAGTGATGAAAGATAAGGCTGAAAAGTGGGCAGGGGCCAGATGGTGAGGGATCTCTGCCAGAGGTGTCCAACCTTTTGGCATCTCTGGGCCACCCTGGAAGAAGAGTTGTCTTGGGCCACACATGAAATACACTGTGACATGTAATCACAAAAAAATATTATAATGTTTTCAGTGAATTTATGATTTTGTGTTGGGCTGCATTTATAGCTATCCTGGGAGGCATGCAGCCCGTGGGCTGCAGGTTGGATACCCCTGTAGGAAAACTCCATAGGTTGGACATCAGGAGACCTGACTCTTATTCTTCGTTGTGTTGCTAAGTAGCCTGAGGACCTTCATTTCCCTAGGCCTTGGAACTTGGAACTATTCACCTGTTGGATGAATAGTAGGCCATGTTAAGGATTTTGGTCTTGACCCTCAGGGCAATTGGAGCCATTGAAGTGTGTTGAGCAGGGGACTGTCACTGTCACATTGCATCCTCTTGGGTGGGGGATGAAGAAGGGGAGTGACAGAGGGAGCAGAGAGGCTAGGCAAGCAGCCACTGCAGTCACCAGGCGAGAGCTGAAAGTGGTGGTGGAGGTGCAGAAAAGTGGACAAAGCCGAGAGATGCTTTGGAGGACAAATTGATGGGCCCGGTGACAGATTCTCTCTGAGGAACAAGGAATCCAAGAATATGTCCCTTCAACTAAGCAGATTCTAGCCCTCCAGGGTCCAGGCCTGGTGGCCCAATCCCAGGTCTGTATCCTCCACATTTTCCCTGGTCCGGCACCCTCTGGATCAATAAAACTAGCTAATAAATAAGGATAAATAAGTGGCCCCCAAACTCACTGTCCTGCCTGACACCCAGTGACAGTTAGGGGGAAATTGCACACATAGCTCCTGATTGGATCAAATACCTTTGACATGGAGCCTCATGAATCAATTACTCTGAGCAACTCAACTTCAACACCTTGACACTTCGCCCCTATGAATGTTCCTCCTTCTTTTCATATGTGCTTTCTTGTCACTGAATAAATTATGAGTTGTTTGTTTATAGGAACCACGATATTTTCATTAGTGATTAAAGAAGCAGGTCTGCTCACCCCATTAGCCGTGAGTCACAAGTGATTTCCACAGGGACAGGACTGGGTTGCGATTAAGGGTCCCAACCCCCTACCCCCAGGCTGGTCCCAGACATTACCCAAGCAGGGGTATGTCCCATCCTGAGTCCTGGGGACCCACAAAGCTAGACCCTCCCAGAACAGAGTTCCCAAGCATCAGCCATATTACACGCACTCTTCAGCCCACAGCTGTGAGGTATGAACGCTCATCCACGCTTCCCTCATTGAAGAGCAAGCCCTGGTTTATGTGGCTCAGGTGGTTGGAGCATCAGCTGTAACGGAAAAGTTGTGGGTTCGTATTCCCAGTCAGGCCACACACCTGGGTCGTAGGTTTGATCCCTGGTCCAGGCCCATACAGGAGACAGCCAATCAATGCTATTCCCTCATATTGATGTTTTTCTCGCTCTCTCCCTTCCTCTCTCTCTAAAAGCAATGAAAAAAGAAAATGTCCTCGGGTGAGGATTTAAAAAAACAAATATTGATTGCCTGCTCCAAGCCAGGGACAGTTCTAGAATCCCCCACCCTCATGGAGCTTACACTCATGTGGAAAGAAATACACAAGAAACAACAATATACAGTATGGAAATGGCAAAGAGTCCTGGGGAGGAAATTTTAGATGAACATGGTAAGTATTCCCAGGATCAGGGGAGGAAGGAGTGTCATCAAGGACAGTCTTGTTGAGAAGGTGACAAGGCTTTGAGAAAAGCCTGAAGGACTTGAGGGAGGAACCATGACAATGTCTGGAAAGAGCATTCCAGGCAGGGGAGAGAGTAAGTGCAAGTGTCCTGGGGCAAGAGGGGCTTGGTGTGATGGCAACATCAGGACTCAGTGCAGCTGGGGAAGGGAGAGGGCCAGAAGAGTGGCAGGAAGTGAGGTCGGAGAACTGAGAAGAGCCAGAGGGCACAGAGCCTCTTAGGCCAGTGAGAAGACAAGGCTTTGACTCTGAAGGAGATGGGAAGTCATCAGAGGGTTAAAAGATCACCCTCGCTGCTGCTGCTGCTGCTGGTGATGGACTTTCTTGTTGTGTTGGAGTTTTGATTTTCTTTTCTTTTTATTTGTTTCTTTTATCCAATATCCAATCTCTTCTTGTACCCTGGAAGCCCTCTGGGAGCCCCCCTCCACCATATTATGAATACCTTTGAGTTCTGATCTACTTTAGATAAGTTTTAAGACCTTTCTTATGGGGAATATCGCATTTATTCAGTGACTTCTAGCCCCACTCTGCGGAACCACAGCTTCCTTGGCAAATTCTGCATTTGTTTCTATTTTAAAATGGAAAGCCTCATTTCTTTCTGGTTTTCCAGTTAAAATAGGAATTGCTGCTACTTTTCAACTTCAACCCAAAATCTGGAACATCCTGTGGTCCTGAGTGAAGGCCACTTCCCTTTCCCCACCTACCCCATGGCCCCGTGTACAGGCCGCAGATGGTGCCCCTGGCCTGGGCCCTCTCACCGACTCCTCCCCCCTCCAGTCTGGGGCTGCATCTTGGTTTGGGGGTGTCCCCTGCCACTGCCTCCCCAAAGTCCCGTGGGATCCAGCACCAGCTTGAAGTCCCATCCAACAAGCAGTCTGCTCCCTGTGGCCCCACCACCTCCACACCTCCCTTCTTCTAGACTAGGTGCATGGGGCTGGATGAATCCTATA
>VMDR010035390.1:0-10775 GCA_007922815.1 Macrotus californicus | reverse complement strand
TTTTTTTTTCCTTTTTAAACTGTATTGAGATATATGTAAAATAAACAGTGTTATTGAGAGAGATGTGCTTTAGAGTATACAATTTTATATGTTTTGACAAATGTATGCATCTGTGAAACCATTGCCACATAGAGATAATGAATGTGTAATTTCCCCCCACAGTTCCCTTGTGTCCCTTTGTAGTTGTACTTTCTCTTCCTTTACCCCAACACACAGTCCTTCATGTCCAATGAACTACTTTCTGGTACTGTAAATTAGTTAGCACTGTCTTAAGTTGCATGAAAAGGGCATCATTCAGTACAGACTCATTTTGTCTGGTATTCTTTCCAATATAAAAAACCATCAATGTGTTTACCATGTTAATAAAATAAAGATAAAAACCCAAAAGAAAACCAAATGTCCATCAACACATAAAAAAGGAAAATAATGTAATGTATCCACTTAGTGGAATATTACTTGGCAAGAAAGCAGAATAAACTATTAATGTATGCTTCCAAAAAATATGAATCTCAAAATAATTGTGCTGATTAAAAAGGGAAAATGATTATAAACTTCATGACTTTATTTTTATAAAACTAGAAATATTTGCAAATCATTAATTTGATCATCTACTATTCAGAATATATCTGTTTGTCTTTCCCATGGTAGCATGTTACAGACTTTGTAACCACACAGGAACTTCACATCTTTAACATGACTTTTTCCTTAATGCAGGCTAGCTTTGTCCAATCTAATAGCTCCATGACATACCAGAGGATCCCATTCCCTAAATCATTAAGGCCTTAGGACATCAGGTTTTGGTCAGTGTCAATGTGTCTTAAGAATAAAACCTCAGGTCTGTTGATCAAGGGAATAGAATTTTGGTCAAAGTAAAGATAACATCTTGAATCCAGTTGTTTCAAACCCCAGGCCCATGGAAGCAGAAGGACCCCATTGACCACATGGGAATGAAACGAGACAGAATGATTCCATCACTGACATCAGGACTTGATACTGTTAGTGTAGGTAGCTAGTTAGTTATTTACAAGGAAAAGGGAGAACGCTGACTAAACTAGGTTAAGTCTGAAAGCTACAGCTTCTAGACACTCCAGGGGATAGCCACATTGCCCTCTCAGGAGGATTAACAACCCTCCCTCCCCTGAGTGGAGATGAAGGGATAGCTTTCCCATATGCCAGGGGAAAAAACAGTCCATTCTCCCCGGGGGCGGAGGGAGGAGGGAGAAAAAGTAGAGGAGAAACTCCTTCGCTGGGTGCACGCAGGAGGGAAACCAAGGTAGCTCAGTGGGAAGTAAGCACATGTGCAGTAGAAGGCAGATGACGAGGCAAACTTTGTGGCATGCGCAGTAGGAGCCAAAATGACAACATAAAGGGGAGGAGTCTAACCTAAGAAAATCTGGGGCAAAAATTAGCTAGAATAAGGACATGTAACCCCAGGAGATCCAGGAAAGGGATTGATTAGGGGGAGGGCTCAGCATAAGCCTGTGAAGATTTAAGGAAAGGATGAGTTAGTTTGAAAGAAAGCTTACCCCTTCCCAAGCCCAAGAAAATGCAATCAAAGCTTAACAAAAGCCCGGGATTTGTTCCTTTGTGCATTCTCTCCCTATAGCAGCCAAGTGGGGTGAAGCACAGGCCCATCAGACCCCAACACAGCCAAGAGTAGAGACTATGCTGGACTACTGGAGCCCAGGGTGATGGCACTACTCTTCTGGACTCTGACCCTCCCATTGGGCACTTGTGCTCACCAGGCCCAGGACTTCTTCCACAGTGAGATGGCGCTGAGCTACCTGGGTGTAGATGAGACACAGAGCACCTGGGGAAGTCCTTTGTTTTCCCTCCAATAACTCTGACCACTGTGCCTCTAGCCCTTGTACGTGTGGGTGCATTTTTCATGGCTGGGGAAGGACCCTGTTTCTACCAGCAGCAATACAATGACCATCTGTCTCCTACCTGGCCCAAACCAATCAGTAGAGCCCAGGACCCCAACTTCATTTGGTCACCATGATTAATAATTTTCCCTACATAGAAACTGCCCCCTTGCTGGCCACCAGAGAGGCAGGCTTTAGAAAAACTGGCTGCCTGTCCATCCAGGCTTAGTGCCATTTCTTTAAATAAGGCTTTGCTTTCTTTGCTGCAAGCTCCTGTCCGTGTCTAACTGGGTTTGGATGCATTCACGCGAACAAACTCCTTTAGTTTGGTACGCACTTCTGTATTATGTCAAAAGGAATCACAGACATTCCCATTTCTTTTGAGGATTTTTAAGTTTGGCATATATTGTGAAATTTATTAAATTTAGTTGTTATTATTACTTTTTTACCAATAAATTCTTATTTGGCAACTTTGCATCATTCATACATTTCTGGAATCTACTAAATTTGTGGAGCATTTTTTTAAGTTATCACTGAATTTTATTTCCTATTATTTTACTTAAGAACTTTGCATTTCGTTTTCTGAACATAATCTATGTTTGTTGAACCTTTGTTACTTTTTGAGTATGATATTATAGTTTATAATATGAAATATGTATTTGGTCTTCCTCCCATTCCTGGCTTGGAACTCCTTGTAATTTCCTACTGGATAAGAGCTATGGGTGCATCTTTTGTTATTTGGTCTTTTGTCCTCATTTCCTGAAATAGCTCCAGAGCAATTATGGTAAAAGAACTATCTTTTGTTATTAATACAAGCCCCTTTTAACTACATTTGAGTTTAGGTTGATATGGTGAGTTTTGAAAAGCTGCTGGATGACCACAAGATGAGGGGAAAGAGGGTTAGAGGTGGTCATCCTCATTGGCTGATGATTTCATCAAGAATGCCTAAGTAACAACGCCTCCATACAAATCCCCAGAGTACAGCGTAGAAGATGTTCCTGGTTTGTGAACAAGAACACACCCAGGTACTGGGAGTGTGACCACACCAAGCCCCACAGGCACAAGAGCTCCTGTGCTCAACACTTCCAGATCTCACTGTATGTGTCTCTTCATCTGTCTGGGCTTTCATAGCCTGTTAATAGTGAGTAAACTCTTTTCCTGCATCCTATGAGCAGTTCTAGTGAGTGATGGAACCTGAGCAGGGGTCATAGGAAGCTTTGTTTTGTGGTGTCAAAGTAAGAAACGTCCAAACCTGCTAGAATTGTTATGAGTTTATTTGAACCAAACTGAAGATAATTGCCAGGAAGCAAAATCTCAACAGACAAAGAAAATGCTGCAGAAAATGTCAGTTTTGCATCTTATTTTGTACATTACAATCAAAAGGGAAGACATAACTGGGTTACGTGTAATCCATTGGTGATAGATTAGGGATGTGGGAGAAAGCAAAGCTGGGAAACCTCTGGGATTGGATAAAAAGTAAAATGATAGACACATACTTCTTTTACACAGATGGGCACAGGATGGTTAACGGTCGACAATTAACACAACAAAAATAACAATGAGGAGATTGGAGATCTCCCTATGGCGCTATGCCTGTGCTTTGAGGGGTCCCGAAAAAGGAAATTTGACATTCCCAAGGTATGTTATGACAGTTGCAAAAAAACAATGGACAGGCTCAATAAAGGTAAAGATTGACTTTTGTCAGGGAAAATTTTTAGCCTAGGACATGACTGCTTGTCATGATCAGCTTTTAGTTACAAAGTTTCAATTTCAGACCATCATGAAACTGGAAAAGTTGATGTTCACGCTGCCTGTCACTACGAGAACCAGTAAGTAGAGACAAGGATTGAATCTTTATGGGTGCTCTATTCAGATGCCAGCGAGCTGAGAAGATGGTGGGTTATGTACCCTCAATAATCTTCTTAACATCTCAAGCTGGTCTTTTTAAAAAATATATCTTATTTATTTCTGAAGAAAGGGAGGGAAAGAAACACCAAAGTGTAGTCACCTCTCATGTGCCCCAAACTGGGGACCTGGCCTGCAACCCAGGCATGCGCTCTGACTGGGAATCGAGTCAGCAACCCTGTGGTCCATAGGTCAGTGCTCAGCCACTGAGCCACGCCAGCCAGGACGGCAAGCCAACCTTTCTATAGGGAGAAGGGAAGAGTAAGTTTGGGGTTTGGAAAAAGGTTCATTAGATAAGAGTTATAGTCCTGGTAATCAGATAAGAGATTTTCCTAGTACTTCTTTATCTGCCAATCAACAAATCTTTTTTTTTTAATTACTTTATTGTTGTTCATTTACAGTTGTCTGCATTTTCTCCCCACCACTCCCCCCCACCCCAGCCAATCCCACTTCCCTCCCTTGCTCCCACCCTCCCCCTTGGTTATGTCCATGTGTCCTTTACAGTGTTTCCTGGAAACCCTTCCCCCCACTGTTCCCTCCCCCTTCCCCTCTGGCCATTGTTAGATTGATCAGCAATTCTTTATCTGCCTCACTGGTGTTCCCTCTCTGAACACAATGGCTCATTTACCATCTCCAGGGCTTGTAGACCCCGTGGGGCACAAAGGCCTTCTAGCAGTGAGGTGGGCCATGCCTTATGGTTCCTTATGGAATAACATCTTTCCACAGGCATTAATCACTTAAGCCTATCAACTGAAGATAAAATCTTCAACTCTTGAATTACCCTATCATTCCCAGTGGTTACTTTAGGCCTGTGAGTTTATAACGCTGTCATATAAGTCTCCCCTGAGCTTGTCAGGGTTAGCATGTGGCCCCTTTCCATGCACAGTGGCTAAGTCAGACGGAATTAGTGTGAAACCTGGGGTCCACCACTTGCAGTTGGCTGTCTCGTGGAACTGAGCCCTTAGCCTGCGGGGTCTGCACTCATTCTGGGAGCTGGTGTCAGAATTGAGTTAAATACATTTGTTACTGAACAAGAACCAGACGCAGAGTGGCTCTGCCTCCGGCCAGCCTGCACTTTGTGCAGGAAAGATCTCACAATGTGTGTCCAGGTGACTTTGAGAGCACGTTTTTTAAAGCTGGGGATGATGGAACAAGGAAGGGCTTAGGACAGAAGAAGCAACAGCAGAGAGCCTAGGTGGGCCTGCTTTAGCTTTCTAGAAACATTAAAATAAAGAAATGAGAAGAGGCAGAGCTGCTTTAGCTCACTGGAAAGTCAGAGAAAAGGGGCCTTGGAGGCAGGGTCAGGGGGTTAGCACAGGATGAGCTGCTGCTGCCCACTGCTCCCCTGGCTGCGAGTCTCATGGGCATCCTTACACTTTAAAACATGCATGCCACAGAGGAGGATCGTGCCCTGGGGCCTTCGTTTTCAGGGTTTTAAAGGCTGGGAGTTTAGGGGAAGTCTTAGGGGAGGATTTCAATAGAATATTCATCAGTTTTATGCTGATGTGCCAAAATGAGATATATTCCCTGATCTTCATCTGTCCTTGGGTGTATTTGGCACAAATGGCACTAATTGGATTTTTGTTTTCTATCTCCCTGAGTAGAGTGATTTAAGCTATTTACTGGCTAGTCGGAGAGGGGAAGTATAAACCATTCACTCTTACGTGTCCTTGGTTAGGGAAGATAGGATTTTGTCATTTACGAGGTGGCTGTAAAGTGCTGGGCGCGACTCCTTGACTCCTGGCTCAGTTTCCCTATTCCACGGTCCTCACGGACTAGCCTGTCTGTCCTTCTCATGGTAAACTTCTTCATAATGACCGCATGCACTTGAGTGTTCCTTTCTTTTTTTCACCTTTACCTTTCACTTTCTTCTTCTGCCTGGGAACTTGAAGCATTCTTTAATTTGAAGTTTATAGAATTCACTATGGTGTGTTCGAGGAATGATCACGATGTAACAATGTTACTATACTATAGTGAACCTTTTTGACCTGTGGCTTCAAGTATGTTTTGAGTTACAGAAAAAGCGTACTATTTAATTTTGGACATGCTTATTTTTCTCTTTAACTAGGGAATATGATTTTTTGAAATGTCACCTCCTTTCTTAGCTATTATTCGCCTGATTAACGTCTTTTAGTATTTCCTTTCCTCCTCCATTTCCTCTTTTGCTTCTTGGATATATCCTATGCCTTCATGAAACTGCAAAATTTTCTACTTAAGGTAATAGTAATCTCTTCAGGTTGAAACAATTAATATTTATTTCAAATATATCATTTTTGATGATCACATTAATAGTCTTTAGTAAAGAATGGGAATTTAGTGGGATCTCAAATGTGATTTGAGTGTTTATATTTTCTCCCTTGGCATACATTTTTAAATAAATTTACATTACAAGCAGAGTTATTTGACTATATGCAAAGGACCTCTGTGTGAGTTTCGCTGGCTGGTTACAACGTATACAACTTTGGCGAATTTGTGAGCTATTCTCAACTACAAGGATACTATGTATTGCTGTAGATAACAATCTGTGTCCACTCATATATCTTTAAAAATGAGATAAGTTGCTCCTGAGAAAATAGATAACGTATTTCTAAGGAGTACCCCATTTAATTTGCAGGCGCTAGTCAAATTAACTGTTTTAAATGCTAAGTATTATCCAGTTCATTCACCGAGGATGCTGGCCTTTTCATCTTGTTTGGATGTCCTGTGGAATAATTCTGTCCAGTCAATTATGCAACATTTGGTCATGCAAGGAAAAAGAGCCCTATAAAATAACACACCATGCAAGTCAAATACTGATGAGCTGCTTCTATATTGCTCTCTCCCGTTGATGTTATTCTAGTAATTTTGTGCCTGTGTTTAAGATGGTTAACCTGGCACTTATTATGATAACAGCATATGCGAATAAAAGAATAAATTACAAAGTGCACGATTCCTATTGATGTAAGCATTTGTTCTCTATCAGGAATGTGCCTGGTAACAACAGTCAAACAATGCTCTTTACCTTCCAAATTGAACATTGCACACTGCCTGACTTTAGATATAATTACTTAACATAATTGTTTCTGTCAAGAATAAATGAAGCCTTAAAGAACAATGCAGTCATTACAAGTGGAGCATCTTAAGATATATATTATACTGGGCTTTTTGCCCTTAGTGCTTCTGGGTTAATACTAATGACTGAAGGTTCTTAAAGCGTGCATCTTCAGGCACCAAAACTAGATCTCTGAGCCCCTGAGCTCTTCATGGGTAATTTTAAATACACTTTTGTTGCTCAGTGGAAACCTAGTAAAATCAGTATTTGTTTGCAGTTAATGTGTTCAGCACAAGTGAAAACAGGTTGAAGATGCAGGGGTAGGATAAATGTGGGATCAATATCCATTTTTAATGCCAAACAAGGCAGATTTTGCATTGTTAAAATAAGTGGTTTCTTTGAGTCACTGAGCTGTATCTTAAAGTTCCTGGTTTGCAAAGTGTGTTTACATATCATACTGTCAGATTTAAATGCACTGAATGAAAAAATTATAAGGTAGTTTACATACCTATATACACCTAAGACTGTTATAACTGCTTAAGAAGTAGTGCATTGAACTTCACCTGAAGTGATGAGAGTGAGAGGCCATCAAAATTCACTGTGCTTGATGGCTCTTTATAACTTCACTTATGCCAAAATAGAAAAGATGCCAACATAAAAATGCCTGGGTCCCCAGTGCAAGACATTTCCATACCATGGATTAAATATACATCTATATTTTTTCCACAAGGACCTACCAATTATTTCTCATTAATTCATTGACATATCCAATTAAAAAAAAAAAAACTACAGGGAACCCTCACGAAGTTTCCAATCTATGATATGGAATAAATATTGAAAAATATACAAGTATGAAAAATACATAGGTATAAATGTCATTGTGTCATAAATAAAATACAGGGTGCTCTGGATGTTATATAAATGGAGGGACCTAAATTGTTTTGGAGAAGAGATTGCCAAGACTTTTTTAGGAAAATGCCTTGGAATTGAGATGGAAGGGCCAGCAGGAGTTAGCAAGGTCAGTCTTTGTGGCTGAAGTAAGGCAACAAATAGGGCATGCAGCATAAGAAAAGTTTTGTAGCTAGGCTGGGCTTAGATATCAGGGGCTTAGTAGATACCCTGAGATATTTTTCCCACTTTTTAAAGGAAAAATGGAAATAACTTACATTATTTCTAAGACAAAATTAACATACTTTTATTAGAGCTTTAAAAAGATCCAGTTGATTCCAATGTAGAGAAGCTGCTGGGAGGGGGTGCATACATGCAAAAGTGACGATAAGAAAGAAGCGAAGAGCTGTTGTAGCAACTCCAGCCAAAGATGACGGGAGCATGGGCGAGGAAGGAATAGAGAAGGAATAGACAGAAGGAACAAAGAAAATCACTCGTGTTTCATAGGTATCTAGAAGGACCAGGTAATAGATTAGTCATGGAGATGGTAAAAGAGAAAAATGCCCCAAAGATGGTTTCTAGGATTGAGTGTTCAACTGAGTATATAATAATCCAACTCACTTGGAATAGAGATTGACCAAGATTAGATGGGAGGGCCATTGACCTTGGGATGCATCAAAAGCAAGATCACTCTGTGGCATTCACATAAAAGAATTGAAAAAAAGCAGTTGAACAGATAATGCTGTGGTGCTCAGAGGAGATTCCCAAGCAGAAATAAAGTTTGAAGTCTATGGAGGATGGACAATAATTAAACGCACACTCAGGATGTGTCTTCTGAGCAGAGAGTAGTACAGGGTAGGAAAAGAACCAAGAGCAGGGCTTGGAGGACTTCCAGACCTCATCCACATGGCATGCCGAAGCTATACAATTTCCCAGGATGGCCCGAGGTGGGAAAGCAGCAGTAGCTTCTTAAAAGTTTAAAGGTGAGCCTTAGTAAGTAAATGTTTACTTGAAAATTTAATAAGTATTGGCAGTAATCTATATCAAGTCACAGATCTAGAATTGACATGTTTTAAAACTAAATCTAGTGGGATGATATTGTTTAATAAGATTATACAGGTTTCAAATGTACCTTTCTGTGATACATCATCAGGGTATTGCACTGTGTGCCCACCACCCAAAGTTAAATCACCTTCCATCACCATACACTTGGTGCCCTTGACCCTTAACGACCCATCCACTCCCTTCCCTCTGGTAATCACCATCCTATTGTAAGTTTTTGTTTGTCTGTCTGTCTAAAGCATTTATTTGCTAACTGAAATGGCCTATTTTTCTAACTTCCTTTTATTGTTTGTTTTTATTGATATTTCATTTTTTGAAATATCCTACTCCACCTTTGTTTTTGTAATACTCTTTTCTGTCTTTTATGTTCTCTTCCCCTAGATGGGCTTCCTCTGTCTTCTTAAAAATTATAAAATTTCAGTGACTTGTCCCTGGCCCTCTTTAGCCTCAACACTCCCCTTTGGGAACCTCATCCATTCTTGTAGCTTGGACTGCTTTTTGTATATGAATAACAACATGTAAGTGAGGCACATGGGTTTGGTGTCACCAGAGGTTTCAATTCCAGCACCACTACTTTCTGACTGTAGAATAGTTTCTTTAATGTCTCTGAGCATCAATTATCTCATTGATAAAATATCTATCATATCATAGTATATGAATATAATACATTCTATTTATGGATTTTAAGAGAATCCAAAATGTACCCTGTAAGCAGTCAACAAAGGATTTCTCTTACTATTATTAAACCTAGTTCTTTGTCTTCAAAGCACGCATTAGGCTTTTCCTAATCACGCACCTGGCTAGTTTGCTTCTTCCAGGAATATTCTCCTACAGTCTTCCTGATTTGATGCTAGGGTCATACTTCTCAAACAGCACATTTGCTAAGAATTACTGTGCTAAAAAAAAAAGAAGAGAAGAAAAAGAAATGTAGTGCTTAACACTTTAAGCCAGGACCTTTGTAGTCTTACTCCTTCCCTAACTTTACAACTTCAGCTCCAGCCACACCAAAATATGTGCTGTTTCCATATCACAGTATGCATTCTGGTTTTTGTGCCTAGAATATTCACCCCTCCACACTCATTCTACTCAGACCCACTTATGAACCAAATCAAATATCACCTTTCCTGACTCATCTCTATCCTAGTTAAGATCTAACTCGTGTTTCTGTAACTCATTGTATTATTCTGCATTGCCAAATATTTGCTTACATTATTTTTGCTGCTGTGCCTATATATGTTGTGCTTAACACATTGCATACCACATAGAAATCTCTAAGACATACGCCAGGGACCACACATTTTTGGGCAAACTGCACGTTATTTAAATCATCATAACTACAGATCGTCTCTGGAATTGTCAAAACAGTCATCCGCATCTTCGATCTCACTAGGAATATCTGATAAATTATCGTTAAACACTTCTGGAAGTGTATCAGTTTCATTGGTTTCCTTCCTTTTTCTGAGAGGGGGCATTTCTAAAAGCGCCAGGAACTTGAAGATGAAGACTATTCGAATGACCAAAATACAATGTAACTACAATGCTTTATGGGTTGGTGCAATTATATAGTTTTTCGTAGATTGATGTGCATGGTTTCCACCAATGAGATCACTTCATTTGATGTAGACAAGACAGTATGTTGACATCTAAGGTCAATAACAGATAGCGCGTGAAAAACAAGAAAACTCGTGAGCGGTCCTTAACAGATGGCGCATGAAACACGTGAAAACTCGTGAGCGGTATACAATGTGTTAATGTTTTGATCTTGACTCATTTTTAGAACATACCAGATATCAAGCATGCATTTTTAATGAGTTAATTAATGAATGAACAAAGTGTTAGTTTTTCTTAAAAAATATAATATCCTTCCTATGATTATATTTTCTCATGATGCTAGAGTATTTCTGCCCTTCATTATTTTTTTTTTATTAATTGGGAATATTGGTCTTAGAGCCACGATAACTGGAAGTAAAGCACAGCTTTGCCATTGATTTGATTTGTTTGGAATAAATTTAAAACTTATTCTG